>QNGE01000594.1:7979-62655 GCA_008508345.1 Paragonimus westermani
ATTCGGTCGTGCCTAACGTGAGGTCAATGGCGCAGTGGTTAACACGGTTGCCTCATGATTGGAATGTCCGGAGTTCAAATCCCGGCCGTGGCAAGGATATGCACTACTGATGAGCTCTAATGAGAGCGAAACTCGAGTCTAGTGCTTCTTTTCGAAAGAGGCTGGCTGGAAAGTCTATGTGAATGCGAAGGCTGAGATCAAATGTGAGTGATGGTCAACTTGAAAATGAAACTAACATTGTCCCGAGCGCTTCAGTTTGTTAAATCTCCACACCGGCATATCGCCAAGTTTTTGAAGTGACAAACGGTTTGCTATGTCATAAAAGAGGGAAGCGGTATACATAACATGATCGGGGATGCGTGTTTACTAAGGGGGAATAACCGGAGAGTTTAATAATCGTCAGGCCCACATCACAATCTCACTAAGAAGCAACTCTCACCCGTTTGATGATCCGTGTCCAGGGCATTTCTTTCTGTCATTAGTTGATCACGTGGGCGTACGGATTCTACTTCGGACCCTCTGACGATATCGACAAAAAGACGCAAATAATCGCCATCCCCCGGTGCATTAAATCAGTGCACAATCACACACGTGTTTTTTACTCCACCCTTGGCAATGGTCTCCCCACCTGGCGTACGTGCCACGACAGTGCACACTCAGACACGCGCATGCGTACGCGCTCGCGTGCATGTGTACACGCAGTTTACACACAGGTCGCACCGACGCATCGCCATAACCGAGTTATTTTACCAAATCCCCATGTACGCGTTTCGATGTGCACTTTGAGAGATGCACCGTGAAGTGCGCACGTGTGTCAGAATGAAACAGAAACGCGAACAGGGTGGGTGGGTGTGCAGTAAAATTGTGATCAGATGAGACTTACACAGTAAAAGACTAGGCTCCGCGTGCAACTCGATCTGTTATTTGTGCTTACAAAATACAGTGTACCCATGCCGCCTGTCAGTTCAAAAGAACAAGAATGTGTGGTAAATTTCTTGAAGACTCCTACAACGATTAAGTAAGGGTGACTCGGTTTTTACATGACCAATGGTCTTTAAAGTGAGCCAAAGTACTTATTTGAAGTTTCAAAACGCTGACTTTGAGATGGTTTAGGCAACCTAGTAATCCACGAAATTAACTCAAACTCGCCTGGTCAACTACATTTAGTTTTGAATCACATGGCCAACATCAGGCATGTGCAATTCGCGTGATAAAAATCAGGGTTTAATCATTCGGATGATCATATGTGTTTCCTGTTTCATAATCCATCTCTTCCGACGTACAACTACGCATTTCGCACGCACAGTGGTTTCCTTGTGAACAGCTATTTGAACCAATGTTCACCGTTGTACTCACAATCCAGGATCAATCAGTTGCTTCCATGGTTAAATGCATTTAGATAGGGATGGACACATGTGACAACAGTCGAATGCTGTTCAGGCTCTTACAATTTCTTGCTAACGAAAAGGTGACTTAGTTGTCAGAGAATGAGTTCGCCTGTCTACTAGTGATTAAAGTAACACTTTTTGTCGTGGCTACAGAAAGGGAGAGACCAACAATGTGCATATGCACGAGCTTGGGACTGAGTTCGGAGTAAACCTGGAAGGTACCATTTGCATAGTTTTTACTCTGTTCTATACGATCTATATGGATCGTGGATTAATCGATCTCACCGAACGTTGACATTTACCACTGATTCGATCTACCTGATATGAATTGGAATTTTTGTGACAGTCTGCATCAAAACCGAACTACTTCCACAACTGAGGAGGGCAGACCATCAAATTATCTCACAAATTAGACCAAAAAATAGCTTAAACTTACGTATGGAAATACCTGTCAGCTCCATTGACAAAAAGCGGGCATTGATTTTAATTATGTGTATTACCTCCCTTAGCTTTCTCATGTTAAGATGCCTCGGTGTCTTTTTCACGTGACTATGTCAAGTTAATATGGCCTAAGGGGTATGACATTTTTACACATCCGCCGAGTTGTTCAAACTAAACAGATCATACCGACAAACTGGAGTAGACAAGGAAGACTGAAACATTGTGTGATGATCTACATTGAAATGCCTTCGATCTCAGCAGGGTAAGCAAACGCGATTGAAAAATGAATGTGACCCAGACAGAAAAAACCTGCCCGTTTGGAGGAACACCGTCACTGCCTAACTTACGTATGATAAGCGTTTGGTGACCTGATTGGGCTACGATGGCTGTCAGTGTAAACCATCGCATACTGTTTAAACCTTGGTGCCATATCTCTTTTCCAATGTCTGTCCATATTGCGCTAATTATGAACCACACAGTTCAGGAGACCCTATAGATACTGATAGAATAATACCGGAAGAACCGTTGGATTATATTGTGTTGACATGGAGACGCACGAAACTGATAATGACATATGTTAGAGTGGAAAATGATAGTCTCGAAACTCTCACCGGCTGTTCACACTTTAAATTCTGTCACATCATTACGATACTGTTACAAGACATCTGAGAGCCTCCGCAGTGCTACAGAATTCAGACAGGAACAGCCGATTAAGTTTGTGCCAGTTATTTTTCACTGGGTAACGGGGCGAATTTGGTACTTCTTGTTATATTGTTCATCCAATCTCGCGCGATGAGATAGGATGTTAGTATTTTAAACCAGTGAGCGCCATTACGCACTAAACCAGGGCAACACATTAGATTCCACGATGTTCCATCAATTTCCTTGGGGTGACACTTCTGTTTACTGATATCATTTCACCTACTCATATTCGTTCAGATCAGTTCCCGTAGGCGTCTGTGGATGTTCTTTGTGTTTCATCTGGGATTTTGTAACATTTGGTTCATTCTAAGAAATTCCGTAATATTATTTGTGGCATATTTGGCGATTGTAAACAGTATGTAAGCTGTCTGGGGGGAAAATAGTACTAGAAACTGGGTATACATTACAACGTGAAAGTTGTGATTGATCAACACATTACCAGTGTTTCACATGATGCTGATGTTATTGTAGTACCGAGTTGACTTTGTGATACATACGTAAACTCCAATTTAGTTCGTTCACTTCACATCAGGTAAACAGTACAATACGATCAAAGTACAGTTTGTGTGTATCAATCACAGATAAGCAGCACTACCTTAGCCGCTTTACAAACCAACGTGTAACGGCCACGGTGAAAACGACTGTAGCTAGGCTAGAGATTGCAGGTCACATTAAGGTCATCATCACACATGGTATACCGGATCTGTAATGTATACAGATGCCATTGCAATGTGACTGCCAAGGCTGCTTCACATTATGTTCTTCCTCTACCTTGGTCAGGTAAGATGTGCCAGTAATCTCGTGCAGCCATGTCATTGTCGATCAAACATCCACTTGTCCTGGCGGTCACTTAAAAGTTTGTGTGCATGTAGTATGTTTGTTTGTGTACATGTGTTCGTGTGGTTGATTGTCAACTACGTGGAGTTGCGAATGTTTGCGGCTTCGGCTAGCCGAGGTAACGATCACCGTCAGGTAGTAATCAAAGGTAGATCAAAATTGGAGGGCTAAAATGTTGAACTGATGGTTGTTGGCACGTGACCGAGCAACGTGGCCTACCTAATCGGAAGCTGATCAACAGGTCGAAGAGGGAAAGAGACTAGGTTCAGCAGGTTGCTCCGAAAAAGACTGTGGTGTTCGTTCTATTCAAGGAAAACCACCGAAACAGCTACAGTGAAAACTCGGTAAAACCGCTACCTTCATATCAACTTCACTTTCCAACTCACCCATTTGAGATACAGTGGACGCTATAACGCCAAACCTGTCTAGTAGCACCATCCTGACAAACGTAACTCTTATGACATAGAACTCACAAAAGTATGAGCTTTACTCACAGGCGAATGTGTCTGAGCTCTTGCATATGATGGTGTGGTTGTGTTTAACGTGCAGTCAATGACGCAGTGGTGAACACGCTTGCCTCACGAAAGCGTTATCGGAGTTCATATCCCGGTCGTGGCAAAGATATGCATTACTGACGAGCCATAAGAAGTACAAAGTAGACTCCAGTGTTGTTTTCCAAAGGGGTTGAGTGGGAAAAATGTGGGTATACGACAGTTGTGACCAGTCAGGAGTGATGTTCAGTTTGTAAATTATACTTAACCCAACCTCCGTACTGGCGCTACCAGGCGAACCTCTGTGTTAAACGTTGAAACATCCGATGGGAAATCCGCATTTCGCATGACTCACTAAAACAAGGATCACCCCCTAACACGGTGAGCTACAGGAATGATGTTCAAGTACAATATGAATGTGTCCCGTAATTGTTCGCCTACTTGTTCATGTTATTGCAGTACACAAGGTTCAGCTTTTCAACCCGACAGAAAACAAATGGGTATAACCGTGGTTGACCACTGACTATCCGCTCGGAAGAGGTCTGCAAAGTTTTGGCATGTCATCTGAGAATATAGTCAGTGTCGAGTAATGGTCTTTCACTCCTTCCATTCTTGGTTCAACCCACCGATATGCACTGCTTTTCGCCGTAAACTGTGTGGAAATCTGGTAGCCCCCTCTTTAATGTGTGTGATTGTCCAAGTTGTAACCAATGAGTTCTTTTGGAGAATCGTTCGCGCATACAAACAATCGAAAGTTTAGTTTATGATGTTTTGTACACGATAACTTAACACAGGTAGATGCGTTCTGTACAAATATGTGCATTGTGCCGATTGCCCCATAAATTTGTGCCCTACAACAGAAGTCGGAGGTCGAACCATTTCGTGGAAATTCCAACTGGAATGGCTTATTCATAGTAGGCCTCATAACTTAGTTGGGTCAGCAGACAGCGCTATCTCACAGCTGCAAACTCAATCGCACCCGCTGGCACGGTACTGCCGTCAGCCACTTGCCCACTGTGCTTTACTTTGGAACTAGTTCGTACACAGGGTTTGCCGGGAACTTCCGCAAACCCAGGAAACATTCAAAGTAGCCATAGTATTGGAATATAATGCAACCTCCGAGACTACGTTGCAACATGTGTTATCAAGAGGAGTTCCTTCACGTAAACAAAACCACAGAAAATATTTCCACCACCTCTTGCATATAAATGTTGGTAGCTACAAACCAGCTTATCATGTGAACCTGTACAGTTGCCAATGGGAATCGTTGTCTCACAAATATCGCAGCACACATTTTTTCCAAACCAAATGGAATGTGGCTTTCAGTTTCTGGGGTGTGAGTGTTGAATTGATCAGCCTGTAGTTCCGATTCAGACATGCATGAAAATCACTAAGACATACTGGCCCGGCAGTTATACACAAATGCCGTGTGGCTGAACAGAAGGCTGTCCAAAGAAGGTAACGATGGGTCAATACGGACCAAGCCGTCTTCTGATCAGTCGTCAAGACCATGTCAAAACGCTGTGAACAGGTTCTTAAAAAGGACAGATATATCACTTGAGTGTTCAGTTGTCGTCGAGTTTCACATTTGAACTGAAGACGTCTAATCACCAAACCAGGTGAAATCATCAGTACTCAAGAGATTCGGGGTATAGGTTAAAGTTCTGAGTCGCCACTACTCACAACAGTTACAAATGTGTACATGCGTACAATCCCAAGGACCGTTGGTTGCTGGGAGATCTTTTTGCACTCTTCAACGATTATTTTTTCCATGAATTCCCGGGCCAAACTATTCTTCTATCAAGTCATCGCTATAGACTGTCAACTAGTCATGCAGAGTATTTATCAGTGGCTAAACAGACTGGGAAAGTGAGGTGAGAACTTATTTAATCCATCGCTAATACTGCTAGTGACACCACTTTGTAATACCTAGAATAAGGGACCTCGAAAACATCCGGGAATCGCACTTGGATTGAAACTGTCTACTATGTCTGGAATCAACGCCAGGTCAGTCGGGAAAATGCTGGAAAACATTGTGCTGCCAAAGATTAATTCAAACTCATGGATACGATTTTTTGCTAGCCCAAGAATGAACACAAATTACGTAATAACATTCTCATCCATATCATTTTCGACGTAATTTAGTGAAAATGATAAAAGCCTGTGTGTTTGTTGGATGCAATAATCAATGGAAAACCTGACACAGCACTGCAGATCTCGGTTTATCGAAAACAAATACGTGTGGGACAAGTTTCCAGTTGCTACAGTAACCAGGTGCATTGCCATAAAAGGATTTCTATCCCAAATGTCTTTACAAGAGTATAAACAAACTGCGGTGCCTCGGAGTCCAGAAGGAAGGAAGTGAAGTTTAATTTTGCGGCGGATAGCCACAAAGTCTAATCAGACACAGCCAGTTGCAAAAGAGAACAAACTTGAACCCTACGGAACAATCATTAAAACGGAGTGTTCTATTATACAATAAAACAAGTGGCTACAAGACTTCTGCCACCACATGACATCACGATAGTGCACAAACAAACTGCAATCATTTCAGACTTAAATGAACAACTCAAATTCATCAGTAAAAGAAACGCATTACAGGAAACCAAATATAACGACTACAGAAAGTTTTCGCCGGATAAACCAGACTAAAGATATTTGCACTACCTCCTGGACAAGATTTAGCCACCCAGAAACACGATCAGATTCCGCTGATATCTGTCCACGAGAATCAAACTGGGCACAAAGTTAACATGGACTCACCATAGTGTTTGCTCAGGCAAAAGCCACTCATGTAGGAGGTTTCCTGGAAGCCTTATAGTCGTCAACTGGTCCGATGGGTTCTACCGTGACTTAGACAAAATCTTTGAACCCGTGAGACGGAAAGGCTTGGGAGGACGCAAACATGACCCCGTCTAAATGTCAGTATAAATATGGTAAATTAATTATCAAAGACCAAATCGGGATAAGCAATCATACGGAAATTCGAACGAAGACCTTACCAATCGGTTCAAAGTGGCATAGCAACCATAAGTAACCGATTCAATTTCGGATCAGAAGGTTATCATGGCGTTCAGCGACCTACCTCGCAGCACTTCTCAAACATGTGAGCTCAAACCCTTACACAATAATAATTTCAAGCCTTTTCGAGAGTGAAATGTTGACATTCTGAACACCAAGCCGGCGAACAACCGTGCCTTGAGACTATCGTTTTTACCACTATTCTTAACAATAAGAGAAAGTGCCTTTCATAGTGGTTGTTTTAGATCAGAGCATTTTCCATGATACATCCTTAAGTTTGTCGTGGCTGTTTTTCCCACACGTAAGCAATGATGTGCTAACTCTGATATTCTTGAGTACGTGCAGTTAGATTCATACGTATTTGTGTATCATACAGAGCAGGCTTATGTGCATTCTCAAAAACACCCTCGAGGCCATATTCATGCTTGTTTAGAGCAGCCGGGTTCTTCCAAACCATGTTAGCGGCCTACCCAACTAAAGTGGTATTGTACTTGTTTTCTCCTTTTTAAGCAGACCACAAAAAATCGGATATCATAGCAACCCGACCATTTGCCCAATAATTGTACTATGTCTCAGGTATTGCAATGGGAATTGACTCGAATTTCGCTCCATCCACTAGTCATGTAAGGTACGGAGCACATTGACTACAACCACTAGGGAATCAGATAAACCTATGGGTTGACAGGTGTCGTCCAGCCCCGCCTAAACAGGCGGGTTATGAAGAAATTGGGGATTTTAATGAGCAAAGTGCATACTGCAGACTAACCTTCCTGACTAGGTATCATCAACCTACGGACGTGAGTGTCATGTCGTATAGGCGTGCCTGTAAATGCTGGATATCAAATGCTCACCACTGTGTAGACCAGCACTGCTACCATCCCCAGTTTAACAAAGGTGGGCTGAATGTCCGTTCGTTACCAAACACTTGCTAGTTGTGGTCGCCTAATTTCAATATTCAGTCGATAAGTATGTAGGTTTTCCTGCGTTAATTTAGCCTTTTAGGGATGGAAACATACACGCTGCATTCGTTTTGCGTTGAGTTGATTGGCGGAAACGTAGCGCGCTGATGCGTCCACGTAGGTTGTGCCAACACCGTTAGCCTGCTCTCACGCGCACGATACGGCTGTCTGGCCCCTTATAGTGACGGATTGGACGTTAAAACGGTATACGTTGCGCCAGAGCGGTGGCTTTTATCAAGTTCGGTTGGGCAGTCTTTACTTACTGAATAGTCACCGGCAAACGTGAGGAATTTGACTCATCATGCACGAAAAGTGTTAAGAAATTGTCGGGAATAACTGAAAACATCACACGCGGTTAGGTAACAGTCATAAAACCTATGGTGATGTCTTGTACAGACAGTGTCAGTTTAACTGATGTTGCGCAACTATACCCACTGCCACACTACATAAAATAGTTTTCTTTTCTCCCGTCTAATCGTCTTCCAGTCGAAAAAGAAGTACAGACAGAATGTAAATTACGGTATGGATTCATTTCACACACTTGTATGAGTATTAACAGTGTACCCTACGTGGAAACATTTAAAAACGTCTCAAAATGGATATAGAAATACATAGATAACATAGTGTCCTGAATAGTCTTGTTTGTTCAATTCACTGTAATCAAAGAGTAGCAATCAGATGTTCATTGGCACAAAGTGAAGGTTGTTCGATAAAACTTTGCAGATTGATGGGCTGTGAACAGTCATCAACATAGCACACACGCAAGAATTCAAAACATCCACTACGATTTATGGTGGCTAGGAAAACTATTTGCACAACTGTCCAACAAACTTGAGAACGCATAAATAAGTAACTAGATTACCATTTGTGCAGCTGGGAGGGTTTGGTGAATCATCTGAGACAGCGTCTATCCGAAAGTACGTATGCCTTAACCCCCGTGAATTACGTTCTTTCATGAGTCATATGCCTAAGATTCCTCCAGATCTACCATAGTTTGTATTACTGCAAAGGTAATTGTGTAACGTTGTATAACAACGACACATGAACTGAGTTTGACAACTCTGCAGCCTCTAACAATGCAACAATTCTGCTCAGAATGTTTCCACGTTGTTGTCATACGACGTGTGTTCTGTATTCCACGGGCTACCAGTCATCGGCTAACAGCCTCCACTGGGTCATGGATAAACTCTTCACTTCATAGACGATCGCTCTTGGAGCCTAAGCATTCGCCCTTGATTTGTAACCCATTATCTTTAGCTGTAAAAGAGTACAGAACGTTGTTGTAAACCCCACCATGTTACTCAAAACGTACGGCGTGTAGTTATTCCCCTAATGTTGTCCTTGAACTTTGTTAAGTTCTTGCTCTCAGGCGTTCAGCGAACAATGCAGATGGGCGTAGTAACAATGTGCTATCTTTGTTTTCCAATGATAACAACATAGTTCTGATTACAGTATAGATTACAGACTAAAATATGGTCGAGGACCTTATGTTGTGCTTTTGTACTAATACTGTCCAACAGTTTATTTGGAATCAAGAAGAGGGTAGTTCGTTCGTGGACTGATTGAAATAGACTACTAAGATTCATGTTTTGGGAGGTTGTACAGACCACTTACGAGTTCGATTTCTGATTCATTATAGTGTATGGTTAGAGTTAATGACGGAAACGTTCGCTCATTCATTGCACTCATCGATGTGCATATTTGACTTCAGGATACTGCCCAGTTAAGTAACTGATGATGTGCCAAACCCTATAGAACTGGCTCATCCAGACACATAGGGACTTGACTCAACATTTAACGACAACAGTCGAAAAGATGCATTTTTGGGGATAACACATTGTGAACAAGGTGGCTGTGTGTTAGGAGTCAAGAGGAGTAGCGCTGTTGTCACGTAGGAAGGCGAACAGCTTATTCATTGGCCTCACAACATTACATACGATACGAAAAACGAAAAACTAAGAGCAAGAAGGCTTGAAGAGGCGTTAAAGTTGCAAGTCTCTGTCTCCCTCCCACATGGCTTTTCTTCTGTGTCTTACAAGAGTCGGCCATGAAAGCATGGCCTTGCTGAGATTGCGAACTGGAGAGAAAAACACGGGGATTGCCTAGGATATTCTGTATGAAATCACGAAACAATCCGGGATTATCTAACTTCACAATAGTTGATGGTTAAAGATCGTATGGATCATCGTATGGATCATTTCTAATCTAAACAACTGATATGTATGCACTATGGTGTTTGCAGTTACCCATAGCATGAGGCAGAAACAAAGCAAGCGAATTACGAACAGTGTCCAGAGCAC
The DNA here is from genome assembly GCA_008508345.1 of Paragonimus westermani. NCBI lineage: Eukaryota > Metazoa > Platyhelminthes > Trematoda > Plagiorchiida > Troglotrematidae > Paragonimus > Paragonimus westermani. The sequence goes on from QNGE01000594.1 coordinate 18,119, forward strand.
TCAGGTAATCGACGAGCTGGATTTACCTTATTCATGATTAATCTTCCTCTCACATCCCTCGCGTTTTGTTGTGTAGAGTAGAGTCGTTCAACACAGCACACGGACACTTTCAATAATACTGATCCAATATGCTGACACTTCGGAACACGTCCATGGTCGATGCATAATTATGTCTGCACAAGTTTTTCGAACCATGGCGTCATCTGCTATCAAAATTCGCACGATTCTCAGTCTTGCAGTTTAGCACATGCCACTCATACCCCCACTACTCAACAATGAGCATGTCACTGTCAGCACTTTGATGTTCATTGGAATTCCCTGATTGCAGATCATTCCATCTGCTTCCGGTCATTCATTGCGGACATACACCCGTTGTTTAATTAGTCTTACGGCTGAAGATCGCTGTTGTGTGAAACAGATGGAAACATGCTCACGACCGAAACCTAAAAGTAAGTGAATCGATGGGTGAACTCGGCCATCTACACAAGGACAGCACATGTCTCCATGTCTCTGATGTCTAGAAACTCAGCGAGAAAATCTTGATTTTCCGATAAGTAATTTGGCAGTTACTAATTTAGCAGAGACAGTTGTGGAAACTACGCCTTGGCTAAGCTCGAACAGTGTTTAGACAGGGCAAGTGCATTGAACCTTACTGAGCTACGACGCCAAGCCGAAATCTCAACAACTTCACATTCGGACTCAGTTATCCGCTCATCTGACTGAGAATGCACCAAAATGAACCAGATCACTGACCGCCCCAGAGGGACTTCTTAAACGGTTCAGGCAGTGAAACATCAAGCTCACCTGTAAACATTGAAATTGTGCTACTGATAAACAGTTTGGTAGATTTGTCAACTTAGAAAATATCCATTTGCAGGTAAGTGAGTCCAAATGTGAAATGTCTGTGTTCTGTGCTTTACTTCGTGGCTCAGCTGCTACGTCCGGACACACCGTTCCTGTCGCTGGTTCGATTCAAGCCGATGACTAATTTTTTTCACAATTAGGTCTCTTCTAAAATAATCATCGCTATTCTGCTCCTTTTCGAACTTGGATGAGCCTGTTCAAAACTAACTAACACCTTACCTGTCCTCATGGGCGTTGCCAAGGCAGACGGGCTGGTGATTATAATACAGTACTTCCCTAAAATGAAACATCAGCCGAAGGGGGTCATAAATTTTCTGCGATTATGTGAATTACTGGTGAAGGGGACGGCACATCAGTTTCTTAGAACTCAATCGACATAAGTTTGGCATAGTGAAGGTGATAAATTGAGGCATCAATAACCGTCAGCACAGACTTGAGTTTGATAAAGACAACTGTCATTAACTTGAAGTAATATGGGTCTTCTAACAGTAAACAAGCTATCCACTGATTCTGACTTACAGTGTGTTGTGATTAGTACTGAGTTATAACACATATATGTATGATCACATGATAAAGTGCTCTACTTTAGTGGTTCTAAGCTAGTCGGGGTAAAAAAAAATGGTACAGAAGCCAGTTAGCGTTGCATTAGCCAACAGTTCCTATCGTGTAACAGCATGATTACACTCACGTACTGGGCGACTGTTAGGTAGACCGCTGCCAGATAATAGCCACGTGGTGATGAGTTCACATTAGACACTATCGACTGGAAGAGTATCACATCGTAAGCACTGTTGCAAGTGTACTTGGAATTCAGCAGTAGGACCATGTATGTGTGTGAGTGAGAAAGTGAATGTTGTTCAACTGAACTCCTCAAGTTGGACAATTGTGAATTCCGTCTTTCTGTTCTCGAACGGAACAGCCCGCAGTTCGATTACTATCTGAATGCGAAGGCTGCGATCAAATGTGAGTGATGACCAACTTGAAAATAAACCAAATTCCCGACTATTCATCAGTGCTATTGTGTCGGTTGAGTCAAGAAATTCAGATGTTTATATTGGCAACAAATTCCGTGATATCCCCTGTGAATTTACAATCGCAACGAGTCATTTCTGGAAATCACGGTCTACAAATTCCGGCGAACAGTTATTGGGCGCTGATTTGGCGTCTTTGAACGATCGAAACGACGGCTGAGTCACTCTTAGACTAGTTTCAGTTGCTGGATGTAGATGAGATTTCAACCTGCCAGAGCGATATGTGAGGTCGTCTGATAAACGGAATTTCCGTTGCTGTCAGTTAGATGGTTGCGTTTTTTCTACAAGACTATTGTACAGTTTCCTTTGGAAGAAAACGAACTGATTTCAAAGCTGAGGAAGTGCCTGCTGTATGATTACGGGATATTTGGTTCTTAAATGGGACGGCCTATTGCAAAAAATGTATTGGTGAACAAAAATACATTTTGGATTAGAGTGTACCTTTTGTAAATTTGTCTCTAGGGAAGCACTGTAACTGTTGACCTTGGTTTTGGTTTCAGAGTGCATCGAGTGGAAAATTTTATAAGGTTTGAAATTCCATGCATCGTGACTGCGAACAGTTCAAGTAGGTCCTGATGTAGAGGTGTTCGTCCGGTAGTTTGAATCCAAACCAGGACAGTCGATAGTTTTCCCTACAAAGACTGCTCACTAGTAAGGGCTATTATTTTGCAACGACGAATTTGTGTGCAGTGCCAAGGATTCTAAATATCAAATGCTTTCGAACGGTCATTTGCTAACATCTACGACGACCGCTTTTGTATATATATATATGTTGGCATGTGTTAAGTGCATCAATTTGGTGACCTGCTATCTTGTGATAATCTGGAACTCGGAGTGGCGAAATCGCTGGTTTGAGATCCTCATCTCTGTCTATCTGTCATGTACAGTTTAATTGTTTAACAGGTGCGACGTGATAAGGGTAAATAGCCAGTTAACGAACCATAGCACAGCTTCTTTCCGCTTTGCCGAAGACGGACAAAAATGGATTAATCTCTTGTCAGTGTCCGTCCTCCAGAACGACCGATTTTCATTACCAGTAAGGGGTGATCGCTATAGCGGGTGTGCTCTATTTTACCGCCTTGTCAGAAGCCATGTTAGTAGGAGAGTGACAAACAGGACAAGAACACGAATTTTGACACAGAAGTTGTTGGTTCAGATCGTTGTCCGGCTTTGTTTACCACATCGAGTCCAAACCTGAACACATCACGAGTTTTGGGCTCGAGGCTGATTGCCTGGAATTAGGGATAGGATTCCGTGCTTTTAACGATTGTGCTAGTCTGTTCTAATCTGAACCACGTCCATCTAGTGAGATAGGTCAATCAATAACAAATGTGCTTGTCATACCAACTGCGAAATGTAAACACCCACAGCTCATTTCTAGTTGCTAATGTTTGAAGTGAAACACTAACCATCCCAATGAAAAGTGCACCCAAAACGAGTTTTTAAACACATTATCCGGGATCCCCCATTGATGCCTTTGTGCGTGCATCGCCAGGTAAACGTCGCTATCCTATTCCGCACAGGCTGGCGCTCAGCATCTTTCTGTCGCGTGATCATCTCACGACCCGTCACCTGATCTGTACTTATCTTAACTCTTTCCCTCCGCAAAGCAAGGGGGTAGACAATTATTTGCTCCGAGTGCCACCTGACTCAACAATAACAGATGTGGTCAGTCAGTTAGTGTCAACTACCGTTCGCCTTACTACAGTAAGGTTGCTGCACTTAGGTTTTCCTCAGCCTTGTAACAAACGCTGATCGGTCAGTCGATGGCAGTCACTTTCTAATTCAGTTCATGCAATTCGATGCCATCAGTCACTATTCGGGAATCAAGAACATGTATTATTACAGCCCATGACTTTTCCACTTCTGGAAGAATTAAACAGGTTATCTTCTTACGGGTATTGTTCCCGTCAAGTCCATTGGTGATCAAGCAGTGTTGCCAAGGTAGATCTGCAATATAACTTTGTATCCAACCGAAACTTGCGTAAACCACGGAACGGTGACAATGGGGCATTTGCACTAAAGTCCGAAGACTGCGTTCATTGTGTTCTTCTCCTGTAGGGAGGTAAACAGAGTTGTTGATATCACAGGTAACCGACTCGTGATTTCGTCGGCAACTGATTGCAGCAAGATGGATGAGGTGGGTGATTTCAACATAACTGGAACTTACCGACTCTTGTTGATAGACCAGCTGCTGGCTCATCTCTAGAGGCGACAGGATAGCAGGGACCTTACCTAAAATCGATTGGAACGAAAGGTTTGTGCTTGACGGATCCCTCAGTAGAACCTTGGTTAACACACTCGCCAACTAGACTCGAGGTCACTCGTACAGCTCTTGAGATGAGTATGGAAGTGTGCCGCCATGGCTTTTTCGGTAACTGCGCTGGCCCAGAATTTTTTGAGTGTGAAGTCTGAAATCAACCATGTTTGCTGATCACACTATCGTATTCAAGCTCCCCGAACATTCTTTATTAAGGAAGATAGGGTACGAAGTATGTGTACAACCAGTGTTCCCTATACAGTAGTCGCATCTAGGGGACACTACGATCAACCAATCTACAAAGGGATACTGAGGAATTTTGATGAGCTGAGAGGTATAATTTCACAGACGGGCAGACCGACACAGCGATAGGTTATTGGGATGGATCAAGGGAAAAGCCGGTGCGAAACCGCATTGGGCTCAGACCAGTCTAACAGGAACTCTTGTCGACTGTAATGATCAGTTGCGATGACCCAGTTCAACGTGTTTCTTTAGTCTGCCGAGCGCTTGCTGTATGCTGTGAATGGCGACATCCTATTGTTAAGCTTTAGTTATTGGCTTGCTACCGTGTCCTGGATCAAGGAAGTGTCTGTTCCATTCCTTTGTGTAAATTTCGCATGACGAATTAAATTGTGTGCTGGTCAATTGTTAGCACTACCTAAGTGACGGGGTTGACGAACGTCAACAAAATAGTGTCTATTGTACAACTAACTCAGGAGACACTGTCCATAAAACCGGAGGCTAACAGTTAGGACGTTAGTGTGCCTAAATCAGCGGTTGGATGTAACAGTTTTCTACTGAAAAAGATAACAGCTATCTACTGTCAGAACGGTACTAGAGAAATGAGTGGGAGAAACCTATTTTGTGCATTCTGAGTCAATATATTTGGACAAATAAAAGACTATTCACATTAGTCACACAAAAGCCCCTATTCATATGAGAATGCATCTACGACTACTGGGACTTCTTCGAAAAGCTACCTTTTTTGGATCGCTACTCAGTGTTGGAACGGTTGCTTACACTCGTTTTTACAGAGGAATGATCCCTTTCATTATGAATCTCGTACTGACGACTGAATAAGAAACGTCCACATCTACCATATATCTTACCCCTGTGTTTTGCCTGTACTCATCGAAAGGGCCCCTTCAGGGGTCACTTTAAGTGTTAGTTCACATAATACTCAGCTCATGGTGTGATATGCTCTCCGTGAATAGGGTGATTCTGCGCATAACACTAGTCAGTCGGCTGTGACCAACTCTAAGTCACTTGCGAAACGTCTCTGCACACACAAACACACTACAGTTTGTCCCATGAGAAAGCTCGTACAGTTATTTTAAAGACTGCACAATGTGATTCATCAATTTATCCTCATAATTTGTTGGTGTCCGCCAATATGTCCAGGTAATTAACGACGATTCCCGCTAGCCAAACACAGGTGCACAACAATGTATCTGTAAATTGGACATTTCAATCGATGGACTAGAGATAATCATGTTCGTTTGACAGGGTGGTGGATGGATGTTTGAGCGACACCACCATTACCGTCTATACCCCAGTCGTGAGCGAATATTTCTATAGTATTCTACAATATTGAATACCAACAAATATACCGCGGAATATTTTATGGTGACTCCGTTTCATTCATGTTACGTAGTCCATGAGGTGTTTGCTACTGAACGATAACTTTGAATGTACAACTTAGATACAGTCTAACCTTTGACAGCAAACCAACACTGGTCTTTTGTCCACATGATAATAGGTTGCTTAGCAGTTGGAATGCTACTGTGATTGCAACGTACTCATTTGTCCAAGCCTCCTCTTCCTCGCTGGGTTTATTTGTTTGATATTTGTCGTCAATTACAAAATAGTGAGAATTGAACGGTTGTGCAGACTTAGCGAACTGTTGATAGACTCGACCGTCCAGATCACTATGGACATATTGGCAAGGGTATTTCATCGTCTTATTACTCAGAGTATTACGTTAGAATATGAATTAGTGCTTCCGTTTCAAATACTCAATGCCAGTGTTTGAGTGGTGTCGAGACGACCACCTGTATGCCTCACTGACTTCCTGTTCCGGACCAACTTCATTCTCTTGTTCCGGCTAGTTCCCACTAAAGTGACTTGACTGTAAACAGACTTTAAGAACTATGGCTTAACTGGAACCTAATTGGCCATCGTTCGTGAAATCCATCATATATTAACAGGACAGTTACTGTGTCTCCTCTCGAGAAGATCGGGCAACCTGATCATTGCTCACAAGCGAGAGTGGTTGAGCGTTCAGATTTGATGATTCGGTCGTGCCTAATGTGAGGTCAATGGCGCAGTGGTTAACACGGTTGCCTCATGATTGGAATGTCCGGAGTTCAAATCCCGGCCGTGGCAAGGATATGCACTACTGATGAGCTCTAATGAGAGCGAAACTCGAGTCTAGTGCTTCTTTTCGAAAGAGGCTGGCTGGAAAGTCTATGTGAGTGCGAACGCTGCGATCAAATGTGAGTGATAGTCAACTTGAAAATTAACCAAATCCCTGGCTACTCATCAGGATCATCGGGATCGGCGCAACCACAAATATGGGCGAACGGTCCACAAATTAGCTGTACACAAGGGCATACTTATGTTAGGACCTGTCGTTCTCCAAGAAAAACCAGGTGGGGTAACGATAGCTAGTCATCTTTGCTATGTAGCACCTCAAGGTTTGCCCATGGTGAGAAAAAGACTTAGCAGAAGATTATGCCGAACCATACCTTATTGGTACGTGGTGATATTATTTTCGCGGGTCTCTGTCAAAGTTGTGTGACTCGATGTCACGTCAAAATGAACTAAGAGGTTTTCCCGGTGTTGTTCAACATCTCCAAGGCTGCAAACTCAAACGGGTCATAGTACGGTGCGGTGAAACAGCTTATGGAAACAGGTACATGTATATTGGATTAACAGCAATATACAGTGGTCGAAACTGACATACCTTCTTAGCTAATCTTGTCACCAGTTACTGGCGGACTAGTACAGCTGGAAAATACTAGAGCGATTAAGAGAAATGATGTGGTCTTGACAGAACAAACAACTCTTTTTTGAGGAACACAGCTTTGTCTTAGTTGAATGAAATGAACACTCGCAGACATGACTAGGGTGGAAGTACTGTTAGCGTAAGGTGAGAAGCAGCGTTACGATCGACCGAATAGCCTTCCATCTGATAATTCAGCGGCCATTGATCAATCGGCCTATCGATTGAGCGTCAGTTTCTCTTTATCCGATTAGTGTGGAACAAATTAGAAATGGGAATCGGCATTGGTTGGGTGTGCCAAGCATCTATTCCCCTCATGCACCTACTCTGCTGAATAATGCTTTAGGTGCTAATGAATCCAAGTAAACATAACTTTTTTTCTGTTGACCTTTTACTTCTGGATCTCATCTGAACTTCAACTGAAGCGACTTCCATTACCAATCCGACAAAGCCGTTACGCAATGCGGAGGCTAGTTGCAGTTGCCATTCAAGCCTCAGAACAAGATTGGGTTTTGAACTTGCCTACTTCCGCAAACCGATTCTCCTTTATACAATGCTTTCATCAATGGCGGTTGGTGTTCAATCCGAAATGTCTACCCCCAGGCTGAATAGTATGCATGCTTGAATCTGACTGTGAATCGTTTTTTGTGTAGCGATTCCTGACATCAGACTCTTACGCACTGTTAACCGAGCACTTAGACTACAGATAGGATGGTCTAAATTGGACTGGTCCAGTTCGATAAGTCTGCGTTTCGTATCCCTACCGTACAAATCACACTAAAACGCACTGACTTGAAAGTATGACTGGTCATTTGAGACTGTAGACGTGAAAGCAGATCCCGACTTAAGGAACTCACACAGACGCCTATTACTAGTCTGCACTGGCTTTCAGTGTTGGGCCTTTCATGCTCGAATACTAGCCGGTCAAAAGGGTGAGTTTGCCTTGAGGGTATACATAGGTAGAATGTTTAACATGCTTCTCACACCCCACAAACCAGGTGCTCTGCTTACCTAATGAGGCTTGAGACGTCGGCACGTGTGACACTTGCAGGTGCTCAGTCTGGCGTAAACATTTGTTAGACCCCGATTTCTTTTCTCCCCTACCCCCTCCAGCGCCTCTAACTACTGGCCCTCCTTCACTGTCATTCTTGTTGTGGCTCAGCATCTGCCATATGTCAGATGTTATCCTGCTGCCGCTGCACTCACCCTTGCCCATCCGTTCCGGTCTTCTACTTTTACCAAACACATCTCCCTACATTTTGTTTACCTGCTTCCCCCAGCCTAGTTATCACACTAGCCGTACAACAGAGATAATCTGTCTGGCATTCCCACTGACCCTGTCGAGTGTAAAAGAGTGTAAGGGATGAATCAAGTAGAATTTTTCGATAGCTTCCTATTTAAACACATCAAGTTACACTGATCCTGACCTGAGGAAATAAATTGTGAATTCACGTTTACAAGAGTTACCATTTGGTAGCCGCAGGAAATCCGGTTTCGGTATTTCTTCATGCTCAGTACGGTCCACCCGTTCAAGTATTCAGTTGTACGCTGAGCTTGGTACTCAGGTTGTAAACCGAGAAATCAAACTAACAGCAACACCGATCATAAATCCAACTGGTTGTTCTTCCAATTTGTTGCAACCAGACAAATGAGTAAAACGTACGTCTGTCCGAGCTGCTTGACTATGAGATCAAACGGTTCCTATCACTGAGATTCACACAAAAAGGAGTGAGTAAAGTTAACACGTGTTGTTAACGTTGATAAAGAGGCTCACAATAACTGCTTGGCGAATACACTGACATCTCAAGAGGAGTCATGCTATAAACCACATGCACATATTTGGGTGGATACCATGGTAACTGCAAAGAGATTTGCGCTAAATGATTGGATAACGTGTGATTGGTAGGAAGTCTTAGCCGTTGCTTCCGCATTCCGGCTAAGATTTCAGTTGGCCCACCGCGAAAAGATGCATGTGACACAAAATTCGCTTTTATTGAAGCTCATCAGTATTATGCATCAGTAGTGCGTGTCAAAATCTGAGCCGAGAGTTTATCTCCGCACCCCATGACGACAGGACGAACGCGTTGGCTACCGTTTTCGTTGTTTCCCCTTGACCATAATCAAATCGCGACAACCACATGTTCATATTCAATTGCTTGTGATTAATCCTCAGTTTTGTTTACCCCAGTCGACAACCCGGTGGTCACGGCTCATCGGTCACTATGAGACGTTAAAATTCATCGAACTTGTTCAAAAATGACCTAGCTCGGTTTAGAATTGGATCCAATATTTCTAGCGCCATCCCTCTACTTAAAATCCTTCACTCGATTCCATGTTAACAGTAAAACTTGCTAACTGTTTCCGCATTAGTTTTTGATGACGCCTCAATTCTAAATTACTCTCAGGTAACTTTGTTAGGAGTTACCAGGCCGAAGTCGATAAAATACTCGGTGTGGAACCTCGTGGGTCTTGTGGCGTAAACTGAATTTTTACTCACTGGGATGCCAATTTTCTGAGTTCGGTATGTGGTGCTGCCAGACAGATCATTATGTTCACTTGCAAATATCCGACTGGTCAATACAGACCGAACCCATTGTACACATTACATTGAAGAGTCACGTGAGGCTCTCAGAAGCAATTTTTGGTAACTCCATCAAGTTCAGTTTCCTTCCTGTTTGAATTGATGCAGTCAAACCAGACAGGAGGCCAGACAAACAAGCCCCTTTCCATCGTGTGACGAATTCACGGTTTCGTGCACCAAGATATCATCTGTGTTAATGATGTTATTCACAGTGTATGAAACCAGAAAAGACAGTCTATCAGTGATACTCTTTCGACCTATTCAGGATGAAGTATTTCAACCAATGGAAAATACGAACTACATTTTCACATTTCTAATAATACTTAGTGATGGCCTATGTGGATTCACATTGGAGTGTTTAGCCACTACATGCTTATCCGTGCGGGTTGATTTGGAGTACTTTCTAATATATAGTTGAAGTGCAATTTTAGGTTTACGGTTGGCCATAAGAACTCTACTTCAGTGACCCAACCGAATTCGTCCATAAATCTTGCTCAATATTTTTGCTCATCGTCATTTTGGATCAACACGGGCGCAGTAGTCTGATATTAAACAGTATGAGATAGAAATGAATTCCGTCCAGCTAGGATTCAACAGAACATTGCGCACTCGGATGGTCCGTTCAAACCCGTTCGGATATGATGATCTTCAGCTATGATATTGGCCTCTTGAAGCCTAGATAGCCAATAGATCTCTGCGACTCTCTCACGTCCCACATTCGACCGACCACGTTGCATCGAATCGGTAGCTAACGTTCACACAAGTTGAGTGTTTTTTGAAGTCCACATTTCCGCGCTGTACTCCACTGGACCGACTTTCCTCCTCACGTTACCCAAATTGCTCTTCTGCTTAAGTACATTGGCATATCGAGGCATATGACAAACTTTTTTGACAGTTTGAGAAACACAATTTCCGTACAAAACTACGCACTACTCACTGTTTTCAGGATGGGATAATCAGCATTAAATGCTGCACCGTAAGCAGTACTCAATTAACGTGTTGTCCAAAAACAAAGGAGCTTGGACTTCTCATATTACGATCGTCCACTTCTATTCAAGGTGTACTTGGAATTAAAAACTATTCATTTCCCTGATGAACACGAACAAGACACTGGGAAGGCGCAACTCTGAATACCGGAACAGCTTATGAGCAATTAAGCAGTCATAATCGTGTGTTCTTTTAACAGCTCTGTTAGATTTCAACCATGTATTGTAAATCATGACAACAGTATTCCGTAACATGTAGCACTGGAACTTTCAGGCATGCGGTAACACTAGTCAATTCAAATGGCATCCATTTCGCTCACCCACTCCAGTGAAGCAGCTTGACCTGATTGAACAGGAATCCAATTGAAAACAACTAACTGACTACACACCACATACTGCAAATGTTTCCTTGTTGTTAGAACATCCGTGGCAGATTGTTACGTTCTGACCTCTTCAGGCATCGATTTCGAATAGTCTTGCTATATCTGTATAACTCTTGTTCCTTATATACTTCGCATAATATTTGATCAAATCTCACAGTACAAGCGTCCGGTGTGGAAATGAAGACCTGTTGTGCGAAAAACACTCGCGGCTCTGAAAATTTGACCGGTTCACGATAAACAGACTGAGAATAACAGCGTCATGAGCAATTTGTAATACTCTACGTTTCAACCACCTCGAGTGGCCTTCCTCAGGAGTGTTGGCTGGTTCACCTTTCCAATACACATTTCCGATACAAAACGGAAACCTACTGCAATACAATGAGATGCTGGGGGTATTGAGCCGTTGACAATCCGCGGTGTAATGCTGCCTGATTATGTAAAACATGAAGGAAAACACGAGAACAGTTTGGGGGGGTAATTCTCAGTGTTAAATAAACTTCGCTAAAAGCCTCCACTTCGAATATATCATGATGCGCTTGTAATGACAGGAGAGTTTTTTATATCTAGAGGCGCAACCGCAACAATGGGAGGTGAGTTAATTTGCCTAATTTACCTTAGTAAATTAAAGGTATGCGTAATCGTTCGAACAGGTAAAGCTTTTGACATTACATACGACCATTAACTACTCATAACACAGTCTCCATAGATCAATCAAATTGTGGTAGCGGCCGTCTTCGGACTAACAGAGTACGACGAATTGCACAACGGAACTACATATTTTCAACAGTAGCTGTTCTCGTCTAGTCTAACATCAACAAGGCGACAAAAGGAGAAAACGTGAAGTTGTCCAACATTCACCAGGTGCCTCTAGGAAGAAAGTAACGAGATCTTTAAAGTCCTAAGAGTGTCGCAAATGCACGGATGTACCAACCCAGGGAATAAGAATAGTGAACGAACGAGGTTAGCAGAATGTAACCGTTCGCTTCCTACACAACACAATAAACTGTGCAACTGATGGAACGGAAATGCAGTAAGTGGGAAGACACAGATATCACTATATTACATGTACTTTTAAATAGCTTGGTAGACTTAATGCAGTAGAACAGAACCAATTGCAGAACATCTGGACTTAGGCTGGACTCGAACCAGCGACAGAAAAAGCATGTCCAGACGCGGTAAGTGCTCCACTAGCTGCTCTACATAGCCTGATCGGAAGCTCAGAAGTATCTTATTTGGACTCAGTCACTCATCCAACCCACTGTGTTCTATGGAATCCACTAAATGATCCGGAAGATTGTGTTTGAAAATGGCACTCAATGTCAATTGACCTTGGGAAGGGCAAATTTACCGCAATGTAAGAAAAGGTGTCATACGAGAACGGGAATGCACACAAAATTGTTGCTGCCCCAAACACAGTCAATTCTGGGTGTTGTTTTCCTGGGTAAAGGTTGTCGAGTACCGTTCCTTCCTAAACCAATCGATTTCCACATGTCATACACACCCCTTTTTCTTGCGTCTGACAAATAAGCGCTCACCGGGCGCCACACTTGATCTAACAAATCTATACAACAACCTATATGATTGCGAAAGCTGCGGTCCCACTTTTGACCATTGTGAGTGTACTTTGAAATATGCAGTGGTTCCGGTCTCGCTTATTAATGCTGAATACGTTCAGCTGTTCTTTGCAAGCTGTTAATGGTCTTGGAAGGGTGTTCTTGATTAAACTGTACCCATTCCTTCAAATGTGGCAGGTATAGGCGTGAGATTTGCCGCCAGTTGACTGGAGACAGTTCGTATGTAAGCGCACAGTCACTTTCGCTTGTGAACAATGTTCAGATTGCCCCATTGTCTCGACAGGGGACACAGTAACTGTCTTGTACAGTTTTCACCGTTTTGAAATCACGGAAAGCATTTAGATTGTATGAGATTCGTGGTGTAATACTGAACACGGTTTCCTCGTGAATGGGTTGTAGGGGTTCACATTTTGGCAAGAATATACACTACTGACAAGCCCTAGGAAGAAAGAAACTCTAATCTGACGCATCTTTTCCAACCGGGTTGGCCGACAATTCCATAAGGATGCGAAACCTACGAGCAACTAGCTTTGTACGCTTTACCGGTACACGTCTGCCTAAGCGTAACAAATCTGTTGGACTTCAATTTTGTCTGGACGGTATAAACCACCCTGTTCATTTCGCTCAACTGTGTGTGTGCTTACAGAATAGGCGAAATGAGACCCCTAGGACCCTTAAATATTTCTTGCAGTTATTGGCCAGTCGACGTTCAACATGTTCAGCATCATGGTAAAATGTAAGTTGCTTGATTCATCTGTCCGAAACGAACCGATGGACTGTCTTCTCACTCTATCGCTCAACGTACGTCTATAGTCTACAGTACAAACATCCACTCGGCTCACAGTAGTCACGACTGAGCGTCACCGATCACGAGGCACCGGATAACTCATATGATGAGTCGTCTTCTTTGGTTGTATATCAAACTGTGATACTGGAGTTTAAGGGCTCTTTGCTCCACAATAATCGATTCATATGAAGATGTACAATTTTACGAAGGAAACATTCCACAAAAATCACCGCCTACGGTACTGCACGCGGGAACAGTCGGTAATGCTTTTTTGCCAGATTGCTGTTTTATGATGGTCTGCCAATTCTTCTCGCAAATCTATGACGTAACGCATACTCTTACTATGGCGCACGTCACTTCCCTATCGTCTATGGAGTTCGTCTGCTATGTTCTGCCTAACAGGTATGTGGAACGGTCATGTGTATATATCGTGCACAGCAGTAGGGCAATTGTTTTATGCACGTATGTCCGCCCGTTCCTATCACGCCACAATCTTTTGATCGACCTAAACCTGATGATCTTAGACCCCTCCTTATCTGTTACAAACGACAGTTTTCCAGCCGAATGAATCCCACAGGTATAACTGTGTGTACTCTCTCATACACACAGTCAGTAAACTTTCGAACCACCTGTCGTTTCAGTTCGTTTTGGCCTCTGGTTCTACGGTGAACTCCTACCGGTGAGACACAATCCCGCTGGCAGTTATGTAGGTGATGCATGGAGGAGAGCACAGTGAAACAGGTAGCGTTGAAATTATTTTCTGTGTGCGTGCGTGTGGCAGCCAAGGTTAAGGGTGAGCAACTCGAATCATATCGTTTTCAATCAGAGACAGACCTGAAAACTTGGAAAACAAATTTATAGCTATCCAGCTCATGTGTTATCAGATTGCAGCACCAGGTTGCCCATCTGATGAACCTCATAGAAGTTTGTGGGGTGATGGGTGAGCTGACGAGGACAGAACTTTACCATCCGGTCTCAGATTTTTCAGGCAGAATAGGTGTTCTAGTTAGGGCATGGGATACACGCACAGATGACTGTTATACAGTGAGAGTCAATCTGACTGTGTCCCGTTTATCTACGAGACGCATGTTGTGTGCTTGTTGATAGCTCAGCCCTGGCTTACAAACTCTGCCGATTAGATCCCAACACCCCACCCTCTGCCGTCAACTGCCACCCTTCCCTGGCGTTTTCTTGAGCTTGAGTCACGAATACGTGTGGGTGTGTGATTTATGGCTCTTTACTCTTACCGTTGCTGTCGTTATTGACGGTGACGGTGATGACTACAACGACCACTGTCTATATGTTCGCAAACAGATTATTGTCCTCGTACACCCCTAGCACAACCACCACAGTTCAGTCGTTGTTGTGTTTTCCCAGTCCGTCAAGAATGCCAGCATCCACCTGTCGGGGTCATTTCGGAAAAACATTGGCCTCCCAATTCTCTACTGTTTCGTGTGGGTGCTCGATCGGTCCACGTGGATATCCTTGGTCCACAGTCGTTTCATATCACGCCTCTTTTAACCGAACCCTCCCGGCTTAGAACAGCTGGCAGCTGAACCAAATGACTAACCTATACTAAAGTTGGCTCGTTGTTCATTTGATCTATTGAGTATAGCCTGCTTTTTGGCCCAGGTAAACTTAGTGGTACAAATTGGTGATCAGCGTGATGTACAATCTGAAACCGTTGCTTAGATGAACACTGATTTTGCCTGATGAGTGATTGGGACAAACATTGTCAATTGTCATGCCATCAAAAACATCACTTCGTCACTCAAAAGACGCTAAGCAGATTCGCTATCTGACAAACTCTGCCAGATAGATGGGATAGGGCGAATACGACCACTGTAGTGTGTTGGTTTGAGAAGGTGAGTATTGTAAAACAGTTTGTCTGCACAAACCTCCTTTATGATTACTTAGGATAAGGTTGATATTTGATACGAATCTATAATTCCAGTATAAACTGGCAGTCACTCTTCAGTTAGTACCCTTTTCGCTAGTCACTCAGAGACTTCTTCAGAAGCGGTGAAACTGTCATCACATCTGGAGTGTTTCAGACAGATAGAATAAGAGCACCTTATCACACGCCAAATATAGCATTTCCAAAGGTCTATACCATGTTCAAGTTGTTAGTTTGAAATTGATGGCAGGAAAAAACAAAACGGAAATGAAATCGATAAAATCAGTTTGGCGGAGATGTTGAAGAGTTGAGTGATTTTCTGAGGATGAGTTGACCGCTGTAATTATTACACAAGTTCTTTGATACATGGCAAAGGTCAGCTCATCCATTCATCATTGTACGAAAATTTTCTATCGTCGTCACAACCAACTTCTTCAAGTGAGAATACCCGTGTGTATTCAGGATAAGTGTCGGATCGTACAGGTTTACTACATTCTGACTGATTGGGCGAGTCCTGTCAGCATACTGTACCCCGGGGAAGCGGATGCTCCTAATTAGGGATCTCGTGCAGTAGATTAGCCAGCCGAATAGAACGACACCTTGGACATCGACTGCTGACATAGGCAGGATTTCATAACCGGAACACCTCGGCAGGTACTGACGATCGATAACAGCATTACGGCACAGGTCAGAGTTGCTCGTGTCAACAATCACTCTCTGATCCATCAGCTTAACACATCCTCAATGAGAATTCGATAACAATTCAGTTTCAGAATGAGACGGGAATGACAAACAAGACAAACCAACATGGTCAAAAGAATTCTGCTACGTGCCGCATTAGCAAATTTAGTAAGACTGGGGGGAACAGAATAGCATGCATCTAATTGAACAGTACCTAGCAAACTCTGTGAAACCTCTGGAAAGACGACGCAATAAGCAAGAAGCATTTGATAAACTGTCGTTGTGGGCAACATTAGTTACATCCGTAGCCATTATTTGAGCAAGTCAACTAGAGCACGTCCATCGAGCAAGCCCGGCGCAATTCATCTTGCTGCAGCGTCGCTTCCGCTCCGGGTTGCTCCATGAAAAGATGCGATCTATTTGATTTAAGCAAATTTCCAGCCTTAAAATGCTTGTATTAAACTACTCGCTACAGACATAAACCCATAACGTTGCACAGAGTACCNAATGCTTGTATTAAACTACTCGCTACAGACATAAACCCATAACGTTGCACAGAGTACCTGTAGTCGTTAAACTGTAATCTCTTATAATGGTCAGATTTAGTGTCCTTGGTTTAACACGCTATGCTTGAACTAACCCCGGAGGAAAATATGCGCGATCCGGGAATCATTATGGCTATTCGATCGCTCATCCTCTACCGATCTGTGGATAACAGAGTGTAGTATCAAGATAGTAGGATAGAACAAGTCTATCCAGCTGAAACCAAACAGAATTCCTAATTTGGTATTGACTAAATGCAGTAATCGTATGTTGTTAATGTAGTAGGTTATAAGCTAGCTGACTCAACTTGTTTCTTGATCAATCTAGATGAATAACCGTTGTCAATCAGCATGTCACGAAGAAGTTGTTCTCTATTTTTGAGGTTGTCAACTGTGACAGTCTTACGAGCTCTATAAAACCGAGTACGTAGGCAATGTTTGGAGGAAATTGAGATAAAACCACTGGAGTGCGAACATTGTTCAGATCAAGTTTCATTACGGTATTTGCTTCTAGACAGACAGCCATGTGTACTTATACGCAAGAAATGTAATGTTCTCATCACTTGAGGTTTCCACCTTAAATCTAACGTTCTTGTGTAACAAGTTCAGTTAGTCATGCAACTGCGTCATTTGAGTTTGCCTAGTAAAAATGATTTTAACAAATCGTCAGTATCTCGTCGATAAAATTTTGTCTGTCAAATTGTTGTTTCCACCTGTTGTTGAAAATGCTTGCTAGTACACGTCCTACTCATTGCAACCACATCAAGTTAACTATAACATGTTCCATCAAACAAAACTTCTACGTTAAACGTGTATCGATGAAAAAGTTTGCATAACTCCTCCGGAACTAAATGTACTTGCAGATTTTCAGTACGTATATATTCATAAATGATATCTACCAGTCCATTAATGAGAATACTGGTGAACAGAGGTTGTACATCAAAAGAAGTTATTACCTTATGTTTCACATTGACGTCTGACGTCATATCCACAAATCGAGATATGTGCTTCAGGCCATAACGGTTGCATATTCAGCTTATTGATCCGATAGCTTCCACCATGCATTGAGCCATCGTGTGATAGGGTGAACTGATCATTGACAAAAGTGATCTGATCGAAACGATCTCCTTGTGTGTTTTTGACAGGCCATTGGTAGGTGGGGGCATCGAGCCTACAGGTGTTAATTTGACCAAAGATTTCTGATCGATGACATCTACCTTCCGTAATTCTTCTAGTACTTTCTTGATGGTTCGTTCACTCTTTGTAACTGCATCGTTTTATGTGATATCTCTTGGAAATTTTCAAACCGTCAGATAGTATTTCTCTGACATTTCGCCAACACGGTCCACTCGATTCAACAGTACACTTCCTGTATCCTTATCCGGAGAGAGCATATTGATATCACTGTTTCGTTTTAGTTTTTTTTTCAACATGTTCACATAAACTTTTATGAACAAACAAGACTGATGGATTGGGGTGTGCTGATAATGCTACGACATATCAATCCAAGTGGCTGTGTCAGGATTGAAGGCGTCTTAGCCTTTAAGTTGATCATAGAAATATTCGAATTGAGTTCCTACATGGATATGGTCAATCGTTTTGGGCGGGTTGCTAAATTTCAAGCCGAACGACGATATTTTGTTAGCTGTAAAGTTGACCTGTTAATGATATGCCTGTCCTAATTCGTGACAAACAAAGTTACAGTGGCTTCATTTGAAAGTGGAAGAATAGTCTTCTTCTACTACTGTTTGGTTCTTGTTCTGTTAACGACGATACGACAGAAATTGTATAGTTTGATACAACAGTAAACACTCATGTTGTTTAAAGGTACCTCTCCCAGCCCTCTTCTTTCGTACATGGAGAACAGCAGTGCCATAGCTATAAATATGATTCTGCTCTATACTCACAGATTCGTGTCTCACTACTTGAGCACCACTATGCAATCAGCAGTGCGATATTCAAGCCTATAAACGTGACCGCTTTTTGTGTGGTTGCTCTCTTTTGCTCCATCTGAAATGGTTGAAACTGGAAGGACTGAAGCCCTAGACAGCATCATCTTCCTGGTCAAAACAACAGTCAAGCCTGACTACCACGTCAAGGTAGCACAAAAGGTTAGGAATCAGTGACCATAGCCAGTGGATTACGGACAACGCGAGTTATCACTGAACAACATCGGCTCAGCCGGCCACAAATTGCAAGCGTAAATCCACGACTGCGAACGTCACTCAAATGGACAGAACCAAGCAGATGTGCACAGGAAGTCTAAATGAAAACTTCGCCGCATTGTGGATTGGAATTCTGGTTGACAGACACGGGCACATTTGCGGTGGGAGTATGTGGCACTGGACACTGAAACTTAGCTTTGTTGAATGACTTTTTGCTACACCATGACTTCTAGAAATCCAGTTGCCTGGGAAGTATAATTTTGGGGTCAATAAACATCCATTCCACTCAGGTCAGACCTTCTCTGTCATCCAGTTGATCGAAAAAATGTCATGAAGAGCTGACTAAATGATTTCGGTAGACAGTAAATTGTGAGGAACCAAATGTGAACTGCGTAAACTGACTTATCTGTCCAACATGTGATAATTGTATATTTTTTACCCCTTGTCCGGTACATAAGACATGTATTTGTACAACGTTGACCTAATTCGAAAGCCAACACTCTGTGAATGCCTTACGCGTAAATATGTGGCATGTCATAACTTACTCTATTCTATTGAACCCACTAATTTGTCCTCCGTATGTGCGCTTGTTTTCACCTAAATGAAAGCAAAAAACGCAATTTCCCGTTGTTCAACGAAGACGTTCGCAACAGAAAGCACGGTACCACGTCAGTCTGCAGGTAATCCCATGAAAATTGATTGGGTGGTGGAGCCGACGGACAATTCGTCGATAGAACAACAAAAGACAGAGCTATCTAAAGGGCAAGGTAAGTTTGGGGTTAACCTTAAAGACGTGTATCGATGAATGGAATACGAATCATATCAATGATTTTCGTCTTTTAGATGATACCCATTTGTAAAACATCTGAGCTTTGACTGGATTCGAACCACATATGGAAACAGCATGTGCAAACGTGGCAAGCGTTCTACCAGCTGAGCTACGAAGCCATACCAGCAGCTCTGAAGTATCCGAGGTGTTCGTATCTGTTTAATAAACCGGATGGTATATAGCCGTATTCACCGTAGTACACAACGTGGTATCAGGCATAAATTAATAGATACGTTTATAAATTTTCCGTCGCCTGGTATGGCAGAGAATTACAGTTAGTTCCGCCATGCTCTAACGCGTGATGACAGTGTGTGCACAAAACGAATGTAACACATGCTGCTGGGTTTTCTCTAGAATTACCTGTTCAAGTGTCCGTGTGATTTTAAGGTCATTTGATTAAAATTTTGATTTATGCCAAACACTCTTCAGAGAGATTGGTAACTCATAGAAATTCAGAAAATAGAATGGAAAATCTAAGTTTCAGAACTCCACATCGGTTAAGATTTCTAGGGTGTCCACATACATTCACATCAGACAATTACGGCAGTGCATTGAGTAAGCATTAAATTTCTTAAAATAGAAATCGACAGCCTTTTTCTCGATATGACGTCCGTGTCAGACGACATTCTTTCATACCAAAATTTTCCATCCTATCACTTCCCCGAATAGAAAAAGCATGTCTCATCATCTTTTGGCAAACGCAACGTCGTCGCCGTCGTCGTCCGCACTTCACATGCACTATCTGGAAGCCAAATTCAGAACGCTGTTAACCAAGTTCACTAGTTACTATGATACAGTGTGAGGCTAAGTACATGCTACGGCTGGGATGCACTGACATGCACTCCCATACCGTAATGCTTCTTGTATTACACTTCACAAATCTTCCTTCTTAGTTCAGATCTCGTCACTGCAGCCTCTCTCTGTTTGCCTTCCGAAGGATGAATTTCCTTTCCTTATTAGTCGATCAACTGGCTAACCAGCATTGACCGGCTGGACACAAATGCCCCACTGGCACATCTCCCGGTCTTATTCTTTCGGTATTACACTGGAGATGTGGTATGTGGGTGGAACGGCAAGTGGTGCAGCGCAAGCCAATTGCAGTGATGGGTAAGCACATGCGTCTTTTGGCTTCGGTCCCTGTGATAATAAAGGTACATCCACAAGAACTGCGATTGCATCTATTGTTCCTCTAAAGGCTGCACCCATAAGACTAAGGAAGCTAAATAAACTGGACCATCTCAGAAACTGAACGGACGAATACTGCTGCTTATTTCGATTTTGCGTGAGATCAAAATAAGGACTGAACAAAAGTGAACGGCTAAGAAAGCAACAAACTGTTCATGTAGTTAATAACTCCTACGTGAATTAGTTACGCTACTCTTGTAGGAATCAGTGTAGTCTGTAGATAAGAAAAAGTGTCAAGAACACTCTCAGAACATGTGCAGAAACTCCGTCTACATCAAGATCTCAGATGGCATTGTAGTGCTCCAAAGTTAGGTGTCATGTGGTTAATGATTAAAATTCGCCAGATGTACATTGCCGATTTCAGGTTTGCTTCTGCTCACCCGCTGAGTCTGAGGTGGACAGCACTATCTACTCGCAAATGAGATAGTAACCATAAATTTCAGCATCTACCGCTCCTATGGTAGGATATGCGGTCGGAGTTCACCGGACACGCGTAGTTCAGGCGTGACACAACCACGATGCCGGCTGCATAAGTGCCGGAAATTGTAGCCATTAGGCACACACTACTTGTACCAGTCTAACGTTGTAAAAATCCATACACTTTAAAATGGTTACATACGAGAATTTGGTTGATTCTATCCTGCCCAGGGCTGGACGAAAAGAAACTTACCAGAGCAGAACGGACAGGTGAACAGATCACCAACATCTACCGGATCGTAATGATTTAATCAACTACATGCACTTCCAAAGGGGCAATCTCATTTGCTATTGCATAAACGATGCTTGTAAAGTTAGAAGTGACCTTCGTGGGACATGCCAACTTGAAGCCATTCAGCTTCACCTGAAAAAGGACCCATTAAAACTGTGCATAGATAAATCACTAGAAAAGTTATTGGGCCCAGGAAAATTCCGCATCCAGAGATGTTTGTTGAATTAGACTAATTTCCATTGCATTATGAACGTCCTCACTCCGAACATTCTCTACACCTCGGATCACTCTTCTCATACTGGGCAAAGGTGACCACTCAAAGTGTCATTCCCTGAAAGTGGCGAGTGGGCTGGGCAAACCTAAGGGTTGCTCGGTCCAATTCTGTGATCTCGGCTGAACTGACTGAGAGTTTTAACATTCTATTTGGTATGCATATATTGTGAACAACAACACGTATTGTAAGTTAGTTGGGTACCCGCCCAGTCCACTCTTACGGGTTACTGTAGATGTGTGTATTCGATGGATTGTTGTCCCACTGTCTGTCAGAGTTCGGAAACAAATCAGCAGCTTCATTCGACTGTTTTTTTCAATCATTTTATTTCACGTTATTAAACCATTCAACACAGTGTATTCGATAGTTAATACGGAAACAGAACTGGTTAGGTGAAATTGAAGACTGTTTCTTGTAAAATCTTTGAATTTGTTAATCTAGTTACCCGTTAAACGATGGAATGAAGTGCTGTTGAGAAAACCGTACAGTCCGTGCTGTTCATTACGTTGTACGCTTGGTCGGAATGGCACAGACACTGGATAAAGGTCCAATTTGACTAGCGGACACGTGTACCTAGGTAGAACAAGCATGCAGAAAAATACTGACTATCTCCTGAACTCTTGAAAAAAGTGCAATTTTCAGGGTCGCCACATTGATACCAATCAGCGCTGCACTCACACACATAATTTGTGCTAGCAATACGGCCAGGATCAATTCTACTCCATTATAGTCGTCGAATCGCCTGGACTCTAATCACAAATGCCAGACCTCACCGTAAGCATCTTCCGGTATGCCTGAAGCTTCCACGAGAATACAGATTTAACAATGTTAGGACGGATGAGATGTGTTCCATTTCCTGTTGCTCGACAGAGGCTAGGTTGATGAATTCGCGCACATCGGTTAGTTTAGGAAACTACAAGTGTTTTGGTTGATCGGGTTGACTTTAAGCTGACTCTGCCGCCATACAGACAATGTGGCTAGTCTGAGCTTGCTCATTCTCTCAGATCCTAATTAGCGGGTGGGGACGTAGCACCAGTATGAAACAACATTTTGTTCGGTTTGTGCAATTAATATTGAAGAACATCCGATACGTGCACGTTACCACATGTCAGGTCTGTTAGATCACATTTCGTCTGCCAATGTGCATTCTTCCTGTTACTGTAGTGAAAAATTACGTAAGAATCGATTATATCTGCTTAGCTAACTGAGAACGTCACCAATTCCGTACGACCACTTTGGTAAACATCTTTCCAAGGGAATTTTACGGGACATTTTGTGTGATTTCGGTTCTGAATATCAACACATCGCTTCGACAGCTGCATACAGAACGGTTGGACTCTGGTTATTCTACTGGTGTTTTCAGACATCCCTCAACACTGTGTTAAGACCGCTGGCCAGCGAGTGAGCAGTGGATATCAGCAATGCGGGTCACACCAAGACACATCCTTTTCGGTAGAAATGATTCGCAATCTTATGGCTTCAAGTATACGTAGCCGAGTGATGCCTTGAAGGACCTTAGCAATTCCCTGGAACGCAACACTTACCGAGTAACACGACTGTACCCTCCTCCGACAAGAAACATCTTCAGGAAGGACAAATGTTTGATTACTGGAGATGTTCCTTTTTGGGAGAGGTGTTATTTAAATCCATGATGGCCTGTATACCTGAATGCGACAGGCTGAACGAAGTGGCGAATCGATGATCCAACCTTGTAGAGTCTTACCCACACTAACCGTACGGGAAAATCGAACCATGAATAAGCGTGAGGGTGATCTCAAAAATGCATAGAGCTAGCGCGTTACCTCACTTGTCCAGTCTCGCCAAATACTTTCTTTGATGAAGTCTACACATGGATCACGAGAATTAAAACACCATCAATCTTGATTAATTTTCACTAGGACTGAATGCAAAAATCTGTTGGTTTTTGTTCATACGTTTGTAACGTAACTGAATTCTGAGTTAGCTGGTTGATCAAAGACTGGTACACCAATCTGAACCTTGTTGTTCAATATTATCTAACGATCAGGTGAAATATTTTTACTAATCGTCCAATCGATTTAGCCATCCGGTGGACGTAGAATGAAATTCAGTTCGGTCTAACATAGCCACTGTTCTGTGATATGTGTTCACAATGAAAATCGCACTTACGTGCTAAACGCTGACCTTGGGGCCGAAATGAACTTTACTCAAGGCGCCAAGAGAGAATTGGTTTCCAACCAACCCTTTAAATACAGTATTGTTAACAGTGATTTCAAAACGAGTAGCCACTGTTGTGTCTGAGGCAGACGATGTTATAAAAAGCATTGTCAATAGCCTTGCGTTTTGAATATACAAAGTTGGAGCCATTATACAGAAATCTGTGATTGGAAGTCCTATAGAAGCATATCCAGGTTGGTCACCTTTATGTTCCATAGAATACATGTATTTGTCATAGGCATACTATTCCCCTCCACGTGTGCATTCGGATTGTCTCTGTGTGCTCTATCAATATTCGCAAATGTGTTTGATATTTGGCTCCCTAACGAAGCAGACACGTGCTTATATTGACCCGCATAATAAACCATCCATTGATCGGTGTCCGGATAATAACTAGAGTAACTCCAAGTGACGCTCTTACTTAGGGTCGAATAATGTGCGAAGTAAGTTGACAGTCGCTCACAAACTTCGTGTGAAAAACGATCGAACGCGTTCTTTTAGCAGGTCTTTATTTCTTGTGATTTTGCACCCACACACGGGACTCAGTCACGGCCAAACATATACGTAATTCACATATACGGAAAATAACGAACAGATGTGTAAACTACTACTAATCGAATACGGTGCAATGCCAGATTGCGTCTTCTGTCTGTTTATACATGTGGTCATTAGTATTGCCATGTGTGATGGTGACCTAATCTTTCCTGACGGATTTTAGCCAGTGTGCACCACTTTCGAACACAGGGTCAGCATTTTCAATCACACATTTTCAATTGTAGCTCGTGAACATCACTTTCAGTTGTCACACAATGTGATTGCTTAAGAGGGAAATATTTCTTCAGCAACCTTATGTTCAACACTCTCTTCTGATACACATTTGAACCAATCTGAGATCTGACCTGTTCGTCCTAAGTCAAAGCAGAAATAATTTAAGAGGATTCTTTAAACGGTTCCATGTTGCTCATAGTTTCCGATGGTCAAACTATTACGACCGATTTCGTCTGTGCATTGGACTCCTGGAAGAAAACAGTTGGAAGAATCCACCAAACCACCTTGTGTTATCGGTCAGTGTTCCCATCCACACATATTTTAACTCTAAGATAACAGTGGCGCCTGTGTTCTCACATCTCGTACAGTCTGTACGTGCTTCGGTCAACCAACTGATGACATTAAGTGAACATAATTTGTGTATATTGTCGTTTCCGTTTAGTTCAACAGGCAGTCAATGTTGGTCGAAAATGAAACGAAACAGCTAAAATTTGATGAACACGATCTGAACAAAGCTTAAAGGTGGTGCTAGTATCGTTGAGTGCAGGGCAGGTGGTTCCTCTTAACAAAAGAGAAGCGAGAAGGAGAGCGATCCGTAAGCTTTTCGTCTTTTCCCTAATGACTAATGGGCGGATCTATGACACTGTCTTCTATGATTACTTCGTTATCGGTGTATTCTTGATTCGGATTCGTCAATTGACGATTAACAAAAGGTCGTAGATTGAGACCGAAGGAAGCTGAAGCTCTTGTCCGCCAAAGTCACGTGTTCTCTAACAGTCGCTTGCAATTAGGTGATTTGTAAAACTGGTTTCATTTGCCATCATTCTGTTGGTCTGCATGAACACATTTATCACCTCAGTGTAAAACAGCACAGATCACCTCATACTTCTAAGGTCACAAACAACCGCATCACCTATCCGGTTGTGCTCCTCTGGACTGGCAGCAACCTCGAACCATGTTTGCATTCTACCCACTCCACAATCCGTCCTCTAAGCACTATTGGTGATGGGACCCAAGAAACTTATTGGTCAACTAAGGCTAGGTTGTACAAGGTGGCACAAATTCACCATTTGAGCTCAAATAGTTGTATATGCTGTCTACAGTTGATCACAGCTTTCGGATTCACACGCACGATTTGATCAGCCACTTTTCAAGTGATTCACCGGAGTCGAGTTTTACTCGTGTCCCAGGGCTCACCAGTATTATCCGAACGGAGAAAGTGCGGCCAAATATGAGCATTGTTCAGGTAATGTCAACAGAATTCTTGAACGTTCGTCACTTTGAGTAGTTAGTAAAGTCTTAGATATTTTCAGACATGTCATTGGGAAAACTCGAAGGCCGTCAGCCGAGATGAACGCGATCGCCAGACAAAATCAGACACTGGCGATAATTTCTTAGAAATATCGAACGGCAACCCCTTTGCGCTAGAATCACAATTCTAGATTGTCCTTTCCACATCGATTAATTAACGCTCAATTTTGGTATCGGTGGATTCCAACATGAACTGATCGAGAAATCCTGCTTGGACAGTCAGTCCATTGGATCATTCGGTGGATTCCATATGACACAGTTGGGTGGATGGGTAGCTAGGTCCAAATGTGAAATTTCTGGGCTTCCAGCTTGGCTTTCTAGCTCAGCTGGTAGGGTGCTTGCTGCTTTTGAACATGTTGTTTCTGTCAGTAGTTCGAGTCCAACCGAAGCCCAGAGTTTTCGCAACTGGATGTCATCTAATGTACATGGGTAATTAACTGATCACTTGAATAACTGTTGCTTCAAATTGGCTAATCACGATTGATTGTTTGCCATAAGGAAGTTGTCGAACCAAGATGTACCGCCAAACTCCTTGTCCTCTAAAAGTGATTCAACCGTGATTTGTTATTCATTGGGGTTAATGAAGATATTCGCATTCAGTTGAGGTTCAGAATGTCAAAACAATTTCAAGAATTCATATTTTGTGATTATTTCCTTTGTGATTTTGTGGGAAGTTTGTGCAAACAGAATTTTCCCATACCTACCCTACCGTAGGCAGTTCATACAAAACACTACTTGAATATACATTCGTTACAGGTTATGATACGTAGCTGGAAGAGATCATTGTTAGCAAGCCAACAAGTGGATTTATCTAGGGTAACAATTTATCAGGCAGATCAGTCTGAGATGAAAATCCTTCAGATGGGAAAATCTGATGTTAAATCTGGCGACAATTCTTTGTATGATTTTAACTACGTACACATCAGTGTCTCATGTGTTTCACCAGCAACCGATTGCTATCAGTTTATATCGATTCCAGCTGCAAAAGTTGTTATGGTTTTGACAGCGGTATTCGTCTTTACACCTGCAGTCTCGGACCGACTTTGTCTTTGTTGAGTAAATATGAGTGAGATATGAAACCCCGTCTGTGATATACACTTGTCCACCAGTTTAAAAGAGAAACAACTTAGAGTATTCTGTAAGCAGTTTATTTCAGTTATTGACTCGAATTAGCAAGCTACCGTAACCGGTTTTGTTTGTGCATTGGACACAGAGGAAGATAGTTTGAAAGAATCGGCAGTCGTCGTGTTATCATCTGAAGTCCTTATCCACTAGTTTACTGATTTTATAAGCACCACTGCTGAAATGTTTAACGTGTTTGAAATGTATTTTGGTAGTACCCTGTTGGCTATTGCCGGTGTTTTCCAAAGTGGTCTATAAGAGGATGCTGGAGGTCAAAAACTGGAAATCAGGCTGTATAAGGAAGAGGACAGGAGGGTAACAAGAAAACGGTTAGTAGCAAGGTCGAAGCCCAGTGGTTGACGTAGTGCGAGCAATAATTGAACTGACTTAATTTTGCTATTAAAAAGACACCATGCTTGCATTCACTCAGACGCTCATTATGCCTGTCACAATTTCACGCACAAGGCATCCGGGTAGGCTAACAGAATAGTGTCGTGAACATCAGTGCAAAGACATGCGGAGCACAGTAACAGAACATTGGTATTTGCCTATTTTTCCCATAGAGAACAAAAGCCGAATCCAATACTCACTAGTTTCAAGACAATATTCTGAATGGAGGCCAGCAGCTTGAACAAATAGTCTGAACAGAGAAACT
The DNA here is from genome assembly GCA_008508345.1 of Paragonimus westermani. Lineage (NCBI taxonomy): Eukaryota > Metazoa > Platyhelminthes > Trematoda > Plagiorchiida > Troglotrematidae > Paragonimus > Paragonimus westermani. The sequence goes on from QNGE01000594.1 coordinate 45,920, forward strand.
TCTAACATATGCATCCTCACGTGCGTTTATGCTTGGAGCCGAGAGACACCATTGATCACATATCGTTACGACGAATTTACTGTTCCCTTGAAAGCAGGTGTAACGGATGTATTTAGAGTTTATGCGCCAATAACCGTCAATATCTTATAACTTAGCATCTTAAGGTGTGACTACATAAGTGTCTGAATATTGGTATCGTCAGAATAAGCGAACTAAAATCTTACGACCTCAACTTGCGACTATTTCGGAAGGTTTGTATTGCGAAGAGCAAAAGATTCTCACATCTTGAGTACGTTTTGAAACTATGATACATTTGTTTCATCAATCCTCGGCAATGTTCTAAAGAGCTGCATAGCAGAATGTCATTTAATTATGACCTTCTTTTAAATCAATCTGCAGTTGTAGAGGATTCTTGCGAACATCAATCAAACCACATCATTTTTTTCTGAATTCCTCTTCACACAACACTAATAACTTGGAACGATTCCAATTTCCTTGTAAGGAAAACAGAACATCAGATGATTATATTGAAGCCTTTAGGTTACTCTTAGTCGAATTGCACGACACTTTCTTTAGCTCTCAAAACCTTCGTGATTTCTTTATTTCAGCTAGGGTGTTGACTTCTGCATGTAAAAAATGAGCTGGATTGATTATCTGCTGTTAAGATTACAAAAATGGTGCTAAAATACAATAAGTTGGAAAACCAAGTACAAACGGTTATTGCCTGCACGTCTGTTTGAAGCGTGTCAGTTCCAATGCTGTTTTTGAACACGTTCTTATGAGTGATGATTTGTTATCTCGAGGACCGCCAGAAACATAAACAAACGATCAGTTTCATTGTGCCTGAATAAAAAGAAAGCCTACTTGGTATCGGTGCAACGGCCGGCCGTTAACAAGAGCTCAGAAATTGATGAGGAAACTCTGTGAACGTGTTCACCGATTCCCATGGGCGACTGTGAGATACTGTCAGCTAGTCATTCCTTCTTACTTGAATCGTCTCGGCAGTGCGCAAGCTTGCTGGCAATAGCAATTAAAGTCATTGATTTTTGTGAGATGTAGAAACTGTGGGAATTTTTTCATCAATTAGATGAATTTAATTCTATTATCTTTGCCCATATAGCCTAGTCCGTCACTGTTTCTATCCTTTTGATTGCCTCTTTGAGTCTCCGGGCCACCCACTGTGGATTAGAAAATATTCGTATAAAGGTGGGCTAAAATCTAGCCTCGTTCTATCGAATGGTATCGAGTTAAGGCTTAGGCTTAAGGATCAAGTCCGGGCTTTTGTATTCATCATTTAAATCTGTTATTACTATGCGGAGATGTGGGGAAAGTTCCGGGTTTCTCCACTGTTTTTTTCAACACCATACTCAGTATAAGTGGAATTCAGTTAAGTTGACCTGCTTCTGCCCAAGCATTAAACCTTCTGCTTATGAGCAGCAGTTGGTTTATTCAAATGGCTCTCAGTCTGCTGTTGAGACATTACGTCAAGTTCATTCGTTACTTCTAACTTCATACGTATATGTACCCTTTACATGGGATCATACTAACTAATGTTCCTTAACTGATTTTGGTGCACACTGAATGTATGTATGTTTGTATTAAGTAGTTAAGAGGGTATAGAAATCATGACGGACTTTCACTAAACATTATGCGACTAGCATTAGCAGTCACTTCGACCGTGGTTATAGAAATTAGGGTGGACTCTGTCAACCCACATCAAAGTTGTGTGAACAAGCTTCTCACCGATTTTACGAACACAGTCAACGAGTACAGGAAAGGTAATACAAAGACGTATTTCTGAGCTTTCTATCCTTTACGTCTTTTTATTGTTAGGAATAGTAGCATTTGAATCAGTTGACAAGGTTAATCAACACTGACACATACGTGAAAAGAGGACACTGGTGCACTATGGTGCGTTTCATAATAAGCTGACTGAAGTGCATAGACTGCACACATAGCGTGAATGCACTGCGATCTGACTATGACAAATAGTTGACAAGCCTCCCAAGGCTTTTTTTATGGAGGTTAACAATTGACTGAACCTTGATGCGACCGAAGCAACCAGAGGTATGCTTTGAGATAATGTACAGGTTAAAGGCAAATGGCGGAATATTCGCCTGGTGGACAGTCTGATTAAATTGTCACAAATGACTAAACGTCTATCACCTCAAGCCAAAAACGATTTTTTTAAGTCAAAAAACAGCCCCCACGGTCTAAAGGACCGTCAAAAAGGTTAAATTACGATATTAAAATGTGCGTTGGGCACGAGCATGCTTATTAACATTAGCGTTCATGAATCGAACCCCGTTTCATCTAGGTCTGTTTGGTGAGTCCATACCGGAGTGATACCAGTCACAGCAGAATGTTCGCTTCAGAAAGAAGCACCTCACGGACCACTTATTTCATTTCAGCACCCAGTGGGCACATCCCGTGCATACTGATTCGTACTCAAACCGATCACTATGGTCTGAACACGTGGTAACGGTCACTTGTTATTAAGTTTCACACTTGAGTTGCAGAACCGAGCTAAACTGGCTTTAATGTGTATCCTGTGCGGCATATCTGAACCTTGATAAACAGATTGGGAATACCAACGTTACGAGCAAGTTTTAATGCTCTACGTTTCAACCACCTCGGATGGCCTTCCTCCGGAGTGTTGTTTAAATATATTTTGTGATTCCCTGGTAAAGAGGATCGTAACTCTTTTGGCCACTTTACACAAACAGCCCATCCGCTGACAGTTATGCGTGCTGCTGAGCCTCACTGAACGCTGGCTCCACAAATTAACGGTCCAAGGTGAGTCTCGTTCGCTGGTCATCCCTTGTGCGCTCTCTCTGAGCGTAGTCGTAGGGACGCATGCACGCACACGTGTGTGTGCATTCGCACTATGGTCTGTTACCTGCCTTCTAATTGGCTGACCATGAGAGGTGCGTGGGGAGAGGTATGCGCCAAACGTTTGGCGGCATAATGACGGCCAACGTACGTGTTCGCACGGTTGAGAGGCAAACATGCACACCTTCACTATTGTTACCGTATCCTGCGCCACCTCTCCACTTTCTGACCACGTGACCGGATGGCCAATCACGAGTGTCGATTAGCGAGTAGATAGGCCATAGGGGCAGTGTGTGTACGTACGCGCGCGCGAGCAACGGTAACAGTGTGTGGAACGACCCACCTGAAGAGTACGGCGCGACATTCCGACATGTATTTGCGATGTATAGTGCTGGCCGTGCTTTACTAGGCAAGAGGTGATTATGCTCCAGGTCGATGATGATGATCCGCTGATAGGATATTACGACCGTGTTCTTCCGCTCATGCATTTCCGTTCTGTTTCATCTACCAATTATCATGCTTCCCAACGTGTCGATGACATTCAACAATCAAACGGACGTTTTCGGAAACTCCCTAAAACAGCACCTAGCTCCTCGGTTGTGTTCCAGTCTCTCGACAATCAGTCCGCACCAGACGTCATAACCATGGTGGAGCCACCTAAACCAGTCATGTCGGCGTTGTCTTTGCCTCCACATAAGGATACAGATATGTTCTACTCCGACCACGAAGTAATGTGTGACAACCTGACCAACAAACTGGATTCCGGGCGCGCTATACCCGCTTGTGAACAATGTGGCAAACAATTTGCCAATGTCTATCGTCTGCACCGGCATTTACTCAGTCATGCAGAAAGTTACGAACTTCGCAAATTTCGCTGTTCCCAGTGCAACAAAGCTTTCAAATTTAAACACCATCTGAAAGAACACGAACGCATACACACGGGTGAGAAGCCATTCATATGCCAACAATGCGGAAAACGCTTCAGTCATTCCGGTTCCTATTCTAGTCACACAACTAGTAAGAAGTGTAGCAGTAACAACAATCTCAGTACGTCCTCCTCTCCAACCCGGCTATTGCCAGTGTCCGGACCAAAATTGATTAACCAACCACTGTCGGAATGCATGAAACAGCAGCAGCAGCAGCAGCAAGCCACTGTGAACCGTATTTTGGAAACGTTACGCGTAACTCGCGGTACCGAGATTACGGAACCGCCCAAAGAGGGTTTAACTATTGCAACCTCACACTCATGGCTTGAGGGGTTCCAATTTGACTGCACATGGCCGGGGTTTATGAAGTGTTCCAGTCCAAGCATAATTAGCCCTCCATCGGAACCGCTGTCTGCATGGCCAATCAAGGCAGAACAACTGATTATTTTGCAAACTTACTACAACACTAACCCAACACCATCCGTGACTGAAATACAACATCTTAGTCATCTGTTAGAGTTGCCACCGAGAGTGTTAGAGCTTTGGTTCGAAAATGCCCGACTGATTACGCGTACGAAGGTGAACGAACCGCGACAAACCACGGGAATTCCGTCGAGTGTGTTAGACTCCTGTGAAACAAACATAATCATTCCTGACCAACTTCCCCGGATGAACGGAATCAACTATTCGACAACTGAGGTTCCATTTGCCCAAGTTCCATTACACCTCCTTTCTCAATCCCACCACACAACGCAACCGTCTCCAAAACACGTCGTGCTTCCGAATATGTTATATCAAAACGCCATGCCAACTCTTTCAACTGTATATGACCAGCCTCATACGCCATGGTTCCAGTCTGTGTTGCATGAATCCTTGGTTGCCGTGGATGGCGGTAATGAAGGACTTGCACATTTATACAAATATTCGCAACCACCAGTTCAAGATACAGCCCTGGACTTATCCCTACCCAAAATGAATCAGCCAGTAGTCCAACCAGCCAATCATCTTTGTATGCCATCATCTGATCACAGCAAATTCCACATGATCACCACCTCTCCGTGGTCATTCAGGAACTTATCACCTTTTGACACTACAGTCCTGACTACTGTTGCTGGCTTGTTGTCTAGGCCGAACTCCGTCCCCACAGGGCCGTTTGAGCCACATGATATGGATTGTAGCAAGCCTGATGGCTGGCAACTGCCTATTCACCAAGATGCCAACCCTACACTTACGGATTGTGTGGCTGTAAAACAGACAAATCCCGATTCTTTCGAGACGCAAGTGCAACCCACCCATGAGACCAGTGTCCTACAAACCGAGAACGGTCTGATACACCACCAAGAGAGTAAACCATTGGAATTGAAGGTGAGTACTGTTCAATACGTAATGATTAAACCATGTTGACTAGCCCACATTCATTGTCTGAAACACTATGCAGCCTGTTGTTCTCTACCTCATGTGCACTGGACGCATCGAACAGAAAACAATGTTCGGCTCTACCGTAGTTTACCGCTCCGTCCCATTTTTGTTTGGTAGACCACACTATGTGGACTGTTGACAGTAGATGAACATCATGGTGATTTGAAACTGGGTGTCGATTGAGAAATCAGGTTTTGGGGTTGATGAGATCGCAGAGTTAGCCAATTCAGTTAGCAACATGCCAACAAAATCAGCAATGGAGTCGCGGTTAATGCGTGCTCGTCTCACAACCATGAGTGTCAGAATCTGACTCCTGGTCGGGACGTGCATACTTGGTACAGCACCACTACAAAGGACACCGTTGTAACAAACTGGTCATTACAAACACAATGTGTGGTCCAGAAATTGCACCTTTGTATAGTGTTGATTTTTCTGCTCAGTAAACCGAAAATCTGTTTATAACGAACAACCGAAGCCATGTTTGCTTCCACCAAAACAAATTTTACAAGGTGACCTACAGCTTTACTAATCAGATACCAACAACAAGTTTGTCAGCGGGTACGGGTGTGGTTTTCGAACCGATATGCCCATATTTGTCAAACCTTACCCAGCAGAGTGAACTGTGCAACAGCCATATATCGTTCCTCGATGGAACACATTAGTGACCGCAGTAGGAGCGGAGCTTGTTAATTCGCTGAAATTATGACGCATACAGTGCTGAGGATTTTGTCACACGTGGTCAGATATATGTCTATTGAACTTGTTTTCGTACTAATGGTTTACAAGTCACCTGATTTGCTCCATTCTAAAAGATAAGTGACATTGTGTACGTCAAGTCAAAGCGGCTATTCGAGTTAGGCGGTTAGTGAGGCTTATAAGTAGTTCACTATTATGAAGTGCCCCTGACAGTGAAATAGTTCCTGGTTCCGTAACTTTCGTTATAGTAGTGTTCTAGTGGATACAGTTAGGGTGGTAACATGTGGTGACTGATAATGAAATAGCCGGGGAACGAGAAGAAATCCCATTGCAGATGGGAGAGGTAGTGAAATTCGTTGTTTAAATGATGCCTGAACTCTGCTATCTGTCTGAGCTGTCTGTATGATAGAGACAACTCATGAAGTGGATCACTGGAATTAGCAAGCTAACACAGATTTCATTTTATTCACACACTCAACCTGATTGTCTGTTTTCAACCCTCCTGACTCTAAGTGATTTAGTTTAGAAGTAAGAGTCTTAGAAATGATGTCTCATCCTCATCACCTCTTCCCTATTTACTTCGGTCTTTTTCAAGGGCCACATGTCACCCAATAGTGGCAGGTGTTGCCAATGCGCGGAGCAGCTACTGCATTGATTTACAGGCCATCGAATGATGAAAACGGGAATTTTTTTGGTTATTTTCTGTACACTTGTGCCTCCTGTATGTAGTTTATTTTGTCACTCACATTAGGCTGATTGAAAATACTCCTAATCGTGATGGCAACGTGTTAGTAATCAAGGTACAAGAACTCACTCAACATACGGCAATCTTTGTGAGTTTAATTGCACCAATGACGTTTGCACTTACGTTCACATGAAACATCCTGTCAATACGTTACCAAACTAAATCGATTACAGTCCACTGTATTCTGTGAGTAACCTCTGAGAGTGATAAGTTTCATAAGTGTGTTTTAGAACACAACTCACAAGGCAACTGCAAAAAATCCCAGGTTTCACCAATAGTAATGTTTTATTCGAAGCCAGGATAGCCCTTTTTGAAGTGAAATTGCCAACAACTGACACAAATCAGAATACCATGGACGGAGAAGACATCCTTGTTTATAAGCGAGACCGGAAAAAAGATGTTGATAACATTTTATGTCCACCTCGGAAGGTATTCCTCAGGAAGAAACCCGTCCCATTTCTACTGACCGCCTCTATAGGTGGCCCGCATGTGCTCTTAAAGGAGGAATCGAGTGTAGCTGGATTCCCATTACACTGTTGTCATCAAATGATGACATACAACCTAGCTACTGAACTACCTATTTCGCATGTTTACACAATTTCTGAGAAGGTATATCCCGGGGCTAGTTGATTTTTGTTCCGACCAGGATTTCAGGCTGATCATTCTAACACGTAGTTCAAGGAAAACAGATGAGACTTCAGGGAGGTGTACATAGGTATAGGTTACCGAGTGGCTTTAAAACATTCCCCGGTATATGTGACGTAATAAGTGGTGACAAAACAACTCTGACATACTCACGTAATAATGGGAGTTTTTTTACTAGCAAGTATGGCTGTTTCTCTCTGGGCCGTGAGAATGAATGCGCTCTAAGCCATCAAGTTTCTTGCCGAGGCACATCACTCTCTTTGTGAGATAATTCTAGGACTGTTTTTATGTAGCATGAATATCCAGACTAACTTTCCACCAATAAAAAACCACCATAAGTTCTCACTATCATATTCGTAAATTTCGACACTCCATCCACTTTAAACTAGGCCAAGTTTATTTGGAATTGCGTTTCCCACTGGGAACACTATCCCTGAAGCTTACTTGTATAGTTCTCGTCTACACGCCTACCACGGGAATGTTGGTTTTTACTGGACACCAATCGATTAACTCTGAGCTTGTTACTCACAAATTAGTTCAATAACCATCCTGTTTTATCGTTGCACAGGCAGCCTCCGAGATAACTGTGAGAAGCACATCGGGACCTCTGAACTCTCTGGGCCTGTGGTGGCGGAAACAGAAGTACTTTCATTTGACTGATCATTTGCTTGTAACCACAGTGACCGCTGGTTCACTGCTCACTATCGATCAACTTGGGCAGACCCTACATGCTATACTGTTTCGGACGCCATCCGCCGACTTGACTCCGACACCGGTTGTATCATCTTTCGTAGTATGGTCATACGATTGGCCTGGGAATTAACTTATGGTCGTTTTGAAAGCTCGTCGAGTAGTTCGACAACAAAGAATGACCATCAAACCTACTCAACATTGGCAGTGGCGTCAGCTACTCACCTATCGAAAACTGGCCTTTTGCTATATATGGCTGGAAGATCAGCCATAAAAACTGGGTGGAAGTACATCTATATGTATATACATATATACATATATATATATATATATATCGGGGTGTAATATTTTTGTAAGGTCACTGGCACTGCCGGTAGCCAGTTATGGTGGTGATGTCGTTGATGAGACAGTGATGCCTCCAGATAACTTTGACAATTAACACGGAAAATCGTTCCGGTGTGAACTGCGGCAGCTGAGCCCTTTTGTGTTCAAAACGCTCACAAATGATGACGTCCACGAACTTCAGTGGTATTACTGGAGAATGCGCTGGCTGCGGGTGGTCAACATATTTGCCCGTCTAGACCACCTTGTTGCTTGGGTTACCAAGGTCAGCATGGGGACGATACATTCTTACATTTTTTTTCATGAAGTACTGAGTAGGCTAATTGTAGCTAGGCTGCAATTGTAACTGATTGGAAGCTTGATCTACGTGGACGAAAGTAACCTACAAATGGTGTAATTCCAGTTCCACTCTGTCTCCGTAGAAGTTCAAGTATAAGCCAGCTGTGAGTACGATTAAACACATGATTGGTTGACACCTGAGGCGTTTGGTGAACAATGAGGTGATGTGCTGTGCCCCACTGTTGGTCACAGTTTTAGAGATCAGGGTGGAATTAAGGTGGGGTGGGTTACTAGAAGGTCGCAGACCCTCAATGATGGATTGGACTAGCGTGCGACTTACACATTTTCGATTACTGATGGGTAGTGAGGGATTCGGTATATTTTCAAGTTGAACATCACCCAACTTGAAAATAAACCAAATCCCCGACTACTCATCAGTAACCTAAAATATCGCCTTACAAGTTTAATGAGTTCAGTGATTTCGACCTGTCTCGGAAGTCCTAATCACGGGGTTATCGACTGGAGTTAACAGGACAGTTACTGGGTGTCCTCTCGGGACGATCGGGCAACTTGATCACTGTTCACAAGCGAAAGAGGTTGAGCGTTCAGATGTGATAATTCGGTCGTGCCTAATGTGAGGTCATTGGCGCAGTGGTCAACACGGTTGCTTCATGATTGGAATGTCCGGAGTTCAAATCCCGGCCGTGGCAAGGTTATGCACTGCTGACGAGCTCTGAGAGCGAAACTCGAGTCTAGTGCTTCTTTTCGAAAGAGGTTGGCCGGAAAGTTTACACATTTTCCTTAATGGTCAACAAGTACACTTCACAGTGATCATCAGCTGAAAGTAATCACGTATGACGGTCAGAACGGAACCAGGCTGAGTTATCTTTTGAGTTCTCGGTGTAGTTATCCAGCCCGAAAACATAATTAACACACCACCTGCCCACAAACTCCACGGTACTATCCTCTATGTGGGTTCGCTTCCGTAACATGCTTCTTTATTCGGCTGCTCACCTGAAGTTCACCTACTCTCTCTCTCTTTCCCTCTGTTCGTCTCTTCATCTCCGACCCCGCCTGTGTCTTGCCGTCACACACACACACACACACAATGGACCTGCTTTGCTCTGTCAACACAGACCACGGACAACAACGGGAGTGATCGGTCGGAATGCAACGGAATGGCAGACGGTAGCAGCAACGGGATTGCGGCCAGCAATAGCACATCGGGTGAGCAAACGCAGCTCTCTTGTGATCAGTGCCAGAAAGTTTTCACAAAACATAGTTCACTTTCACGACACAGATACGAACACACGGGTGAGTTGTCGCAAAGTATGTTCATATGTTGCCTCTTTAATGGACTCGTAGAATCTGTGGAAAGCGTGCATCTTGACTACACTGAATCTAGGGTTATCTGGTTTCTTCCTTTAAACGCCAATATTCTTGTTACCTTCCACATGAACGTGTGTACACTCCTGTTCACAATCGTTCATCGGTGATCAAGTAAGACAAATTACGTTCGTGATCTCGGTTTGATATTGATAGAAATTGAGAGGATAGCCATTGTGTCTGATATCGCTGAGTTCGAGCCACTTGACTATTACTCACGAATATTCGGCTAGACCCGATAGAGCGCTCATGCCTGACGTGAGATTAGGGCGTAGTGATCAACAAGTTCGTTTCACAAACAGACGGGCCGGAGGTTACATCCCGGTCGGTGTTCTGGTGAGTTCCAACAGAGAACAAATTCAGGTCTAGCACTTCTTTCCGAAAGGGGAATAGATGAAACGTGAGTTGAATGTGAGCCTCAAGGTCCGCTGTGGAGAGCGTTCAAAGTCCAGCAATTCCTTTCAGTCTATTCGTCGGCGTATAGCAGACAGGTGTATGGGGCAGCTCAGTATGCAGACCATTTTTGAAAACCGAATCACGCAAATACAACCAAGACGTCAAAGATCGACTGAACAATAGGGATCCATGTGACGGCAAGCGTATGATTTGTAGAAAGCCGTTTCGGAAATCAAAATATCGGACGACCGGCTGGAATCCATAGGATCGGCCAATGGTCACATTCACGCATATACACACACACACACAGAAAGAGAGGGGGGATTATCCCACATCTATCCACCTCTCTGTTGTAGAGGTGGTTAAACTCATGCATGTATGCCCGCACACTGAACGATTGCAATTTTACACTATCGAAAACGATCAGCGATTTCGAAGCACGAGTTTGGTGCGTCGCTTACGTTTGTGTGCATGTATCTGCTGGGGTTGTTTGTTGAGGGGTTTATTACTATGCACAGTTATTCATATCCAGACCATGAACACTGGCAGTGGGGTGGCCTGGTTGAGGACTGCAGCGTGTACGTGTGTGTGCGTGTGTGCTAGATAAAATGTGTGGCTGAGCTGCATTCACTTGAGACAGCAAGACAGGAAGATTAATGTGTTTTCACGGTTACTCCACATTGCCAGTTCACCCCTTACCAGGTTTCATTGCTCGTCAGTAAAGGTAATCTGTTCAATTGCGAAGTGGTACGCATGACTGACTGGAAGCTACTGGTGAATGGGTGAGTAAGTAGAATGGAAGTGTGAGAGGAGACAGACACACGATCATAACTGTTTGAACGGAAGCACATCAGAGTGGATTAACTTTTGTTTTCAAATTTTTTACCCTCAGACATCCGCAAAAGCAACCTAGGTAGGGGTGGGTGAGACCAGGACTCTAAGGGCTGGTCGGACGTATCTCTATTGGTCCTAGTCTTTTTATAGGCCTGTAACACGCAACCGTAAAACGAGTATTCATCTCCGCACCTCAACTGCCAGGTAGCGTGCGCCTACTATCGTTCACTGGTAGGATCGTCATGGCAGAAGATTTGTCTCGTTAACCTACTCCACGCATTTTGACTATCACGTATTTCTAAGCCACGTGCACTGAACAAAACGAACGATTGCAGTAGTTCCTGTTCAACCGAAACAAAACCAGACTGATCATCAGCGCCTCGATTTTGTTAACTATAAATGAAATGCTTTCAGCTGATTACTTAACTATAACTCGGACACACCACACATTTGATCCCTGTGTTTCTCATTCAAGTGGAGATTTTCAGGGCGACCCTTTCCAAATGCAGCTAGAGAATCGAGTTTTAATCTTGTTACAGCGCCGCAGCGATGCCAATGCCTGTTTCGACCGGGCTTTGAACTCCGCTTCAGTGACTCGTGGTTGACCATTACCCTATCAACCTGGTACTAGACACCACCGGTTTGTCGTAGAACTCGTTCAATTACAACCACCTGCGCGCAGCGCTCAGGTAACCGGAATGTCTCGGAGGGGGGGGGAACACACAGTAGTTGTCTTGTTAATTTCAGCAAATCGACTGAATTTGAAATCGTCCTGCTGAATAGTGTTTACGTTTTCAAACTTAGCTCCTACAACCCATTATACTGCTAAGTCTTCGAAAATCACTCACCTGAACATCAGTTCTGTTTGGTATGCTTTCCCTAGCATAATATGCTCCAATGCTTTATGGATTGTACTGTGGTAATTTCGTTTCTGCTGATAATTTGAACCCACTTACTACCAGTTTTAGTGCATGCCATTTTTTTTCAGCCGGTTATTTTCATTTTTTATTAACGTCAGCTGTCCATTAGCAGCACATGGAATGCGAGTACACACACAATGCATTGGTTTCACCTCGTGGGCTGACCGACCAGAGAGAAAGGGGTTTACTGTAACACGTTGGTGAGACCGTGTCAGATGTGGACACGCATGACATTAGGTTCAAAGCCCACTATTCTGTCAGACATCAAACAGGGATGGCAACAGTTGGTTAGACATTTGGGCAACCTAAGCGGCCGAGTTGTGTGTGTCAAGCTAAAAGTTAGGCTCAGCACTGGTGGAGGTTTTTCCAACTGTTCGGTTATCACGGTCTATTCATTATTAGTAATACTAATTAACCATGGTGTGAAATGGCCATGAACTCGTGGCCATATACAAAAAATTGACACACTGATTTCATTTCAACCACTTCATCAGAGTAGAAAGGATACATATATTGCGATATGTTAACATTTCGTTTACTCTCATCAGTCGCTAACGCCAGTTATATCTGTCATGCAGGTAAGGGCAAACGTCTACAATCACCCGATAGGTTTCCACAACCACTTTTGTGCACATAACGCCCGTCAGTAAGTTCGGATGAGCATCCCTTTCCAGGAAGCCAATAACCTCGGATTTCGGTTACGTAACAGTTTCTTGAATGAGTTTAATAGATCAACTTGGTGACCTGTTGCTATGACGTGTTTAACAATGGGTGACGTTGGATTTCGAGCCATCAGTGTACCGTGTTGAGTTTGTTAACACCGAGGGTCTAGAAGGAGATTGGCTGGAAGGTCTACTTGAATGTGGAGGTTGTTAGCACATATGAGCGGTATTCACTGTAAATGATCCCAGCTAGAATACGGTGATCTTGGGCTAAAACGATCAGAAAAAAACCAACTTACCATAGAAAAAGTATTAATTTAATCGAATTTGGGTCTAAGCACCTTCATTCACAAACTGTTCATGTGAACCTATGTTTCTCAAAGATCACTCAAGTGAGATGTCAGCACGAATAGATACTAGCTTACAGAGTACTGTCAAGCCATTCCGAACGCAGAAGAGAAGAATTTTAGGAATACTATAATTTTTTACGTCCACTGACTAGTCAAAGGGTCTACACGGCTGGGTAACACCACGAATGCTTGAAACTGTATGTTCAGTGATGAAACAAACGAAGTCACTGATGGCTAAATAACATTGCTACTACTACTACTATATCGTTTAGTTTGAAGAGCAATTTACACAGCTTCTTGCAAAGAAATAAAAAACGGCGACATCAATGTGAAATAAGAGAAATGGAATGGGGAGTATGCAGAAACAAGCTCACAGTCAAATGTTATGTGCGGCGTAGTCGGACACATTGTACAGTTAACAGGTCCTCGCATAAGAATGACAAGCGTTAATAGTTCAAACATCAAAAAAAGGGTAGGGGTGTGTACCAAACAGTGTGCAGAAAAATGGAGGCGCAGGATAGGAGAAATAAAAATCGGTGAAGGTGAAATATTATACAGAGTAAATCCCACAAAATCACAGGCTCTTCAGGGCACAAAGGTGCTATCACAGTCAAGGCTCACGCATCGGGACAGAATGTCCTTCATAGAGAGACGACTGTCGGGGAGGTGGCAATAGTCAACGCCAGGTTCTCCGCATATAGGTGTCGTAGGTTTTCAGGGAACCAAGAACAGTTATTAAACATAGATCTGTGACTGCATAGGAAGGCAATCCGAGTCGAAGAATAGCGCTACATGAAGTAGGGAAAATGATTCCGCGAAAGGAAATAATCACAGGTGAATGAGAGATAGAGTTCACACCACAGCTCATGGTTTGGAGGATGGACAAAATGGCAGCTTTATGGGAGTCAGTACCGTACTTCGCAACCTTGTCCGTCCAGGCAAGCTGGCAACGGAGGTCATCCACTATACTGACATCAAGCACCACAACAGCGCCACCACGAACCGCGATCAAATCGGGTTTGATGAACGAGCTCGCCGTTGGTACTCGCAGCCCCTCGAAGACTGTATAGTCCAAGTTACGCAGTCGTCTCGCCAGGTCTTTAGCCACGCGGTTATGTCGAACACAACGCGCATCGTGAGTGATCCAGCATGATTGAAGAATATGAGCGAGGCTTTCTGGTTGACCGCAGTTGCCACGGCAGAGAACTGACTGGCCGCTGCGGTCACCTAGTGAGTTTCGGACCTTGGTCCGCAGCAGACTACACCTATGCTGGATAGCACGAATAAAAATCCTGGGAAAGATGCGGTCTGGATTGAACAGCCAACGATTGGAGAGTGGAGAACGTGATACTTCCCGAAGACCACAGCCATCTAGCGAGTGATAGAGCTTATCGGTCCAGGCAACGTTGGCTTCCTCCTTGCTCGTCACCACTACACCCTGGACGTTTACTTCCCTCAGGATAGGGCCAAACGAATGGTCTTTGACCAAATTCCACAGAACTGGACATTGACTAGAGAGCAATCTCTCCAGTCGGGATTTGCGCGAGATGGGGATAGTGGTTGATAAACTCGGGATGCCCAGACCACCCAAACGAATTGGGATTTGGATGTAGCTGATGGGTGTGTTCTTGGGAAGGCGCAGCCACTGCCGAACAAACTGGCGGATGGTACAGCGTGTTCCGGTGGACTCGACTTAGTGCCAACGAGTGATTCATCTTTGGAATCAAATGCTGTCTCACCAGATCCAAGCGTTGATGCGGCTTTAAGGGTGCTCTAGTCGTTTCATCCAGCATCGTGCGAAGCTGCAGACGGTGATTATTGAGTGCTTCACCTTTCCACGTGAACGGGACACCCAGGTAGGTCACCGTGTCAATGGCGCTTAGTGGGTGGATAGTATCCGGACCGATCTGGATGGACTCATTGGAGATGGCGGTCACATTGTGTTTGTGATCACCGCGAATGACCATAAGCTTCGTCTTATGCGTGTTGATCTGCAGCCCGGATAATTCCAAAGCACTAGCGCCGGCTGCAAGCTTCTCGGAGAGTCGTGTGGGGTTTTCAGCCAGGAGGATCAGATCGTCGGCATAGGCAAAACCGCTGACCAGTGTATCGTGGAACTGGTAGACAAGCTCTGGTCAAGAAAGAGCTAGAACCTCATCCATTGCCATGATAAACAAAAGCGGGGATAGTGGGTCACCCTGGCGAAAGCCACGCTGGGACCGGAGGACGGTGCTGCCAAGCGTGACAGAAGCGTTCCGATAGGAGTCATCAATGTAATGTGTCAGAGGTGGAGGGGCACTGAAAGCTTGTGCCGATCTGATAATAGAGTCCTGCGAGATGGAGGCGAATGCTTTGGACACGTCGACAAAGGCCGCACACAGACTTGAAGAGGTCGTGCATGAGTTCCGAAGCAGTGCATGGAGCAGTGAGGTCGCCTCGAGGCAACCGTCACGATGTAGGAAAGCAAACTGAAGAGCGGACAGATGCAGGCGCGTGTTCCAACGATCAACCAATATATCATGAAAACAACGAATCAAAGTTGAAGATACGGCGATTGGTCTGAGCTCGGTTGGAGATGAAGGATAATTAACTTTCGGTACAAGCATGATGCGAGAGCGGCACAGATGGATCGGACAACCTTGGGTTAGCAGGAACAGGTTGAAGTATCCGGCCAGAGCATCAGCTTTCATGCGCTTCAAGTGTTTGGGCAAAAGCTTGTCCAAACCTGGAGCGGTGTTTCCCAGTTGCTTCAAGGTGCGTGATACCTCATCTCCGGTGATCGGGTCGACCAATGACCAGCCCGGAGGCAGAATCGTGCGGGATGGTCGCTCATCAGGGTGCGGATGAGCCGATAGTACTTCGGATCAGTATTCGTTGGAACTATACGGAAGGCCACGGTCCACTTTGTAGGCAGTTCTCCAATTACCAGAAAAAACTGCAAAAGCAGCATCTTTCCTGCGCTGGTGGTACAGCGTTTGAATCGCTGCATAGTTAGCTCTCCGTATTTGTTTGCTGGTCACGAGGGCTCCGACGTTAATGCGAGCACGTCGTCGGGTAGTCAGTCGCCAGGTGTACGGAAACGCTTCGCCATTCAAGGTTTACACCAAGACTAACCAGTCGGCACCACGAGGAGGTGGTTCAGCGCGCCGACTACTACTACTACTACTACTACCACTACTACTACTACTACTACTACTACTACTACTACTACTACTACTACTACTACTACTACTACTACTATTTTTCAGTTGCTCATGAAATTGTATTCGCAACCACCGGGCCAACCAAAATCAAAGAACAGATTCACTGAGTAGCAGTTTTCAATGAATAGCCTATGGGAACGATTGGCAACTTTCCCACCTAAGAAGGCGCGTGCGTCACTTTAAGGTGTGGTGAAACATTGCAATATGAATATGAAAGAAAATATATGGAGAGGGATATTAGTAAGAGAATAGTATTCAACCATATTCCTCATGTTTATTTCATTTCTTAAACTTTACGGACTGTGTAGAACGTAATTTTTGGAAGACCGATTGCTTGTGAGAAAATGTTGGAGCAGCTTCTCATCATCATCATCATCATCATCATCATCATCATCATCATCATCATCATCA
>QNGE01000594.1:77156-162081 GCA_008508345.1 Paragonimus westermani
GTTAGTGCATCCCAGAGAAGATAAGGATGAAAAGCAAAGTTCTCATTGGACTATGAAAAGCCAGGTAGACCATTCATCATACAACACACCAACAAAGCCGAAGAAAAGAATGCATAGAAGACCACAGCCACTCACGCATCTGCTTTTTGTCTGGCTGCTCCCCTTCGGCCAATCTGACAAGGTTGAACCCGCAAGGGCCGAAGTCACAGTCAGCACAGCCCTCAGGATCTAAACAGCACGCAAGCCTGACCACCACGCCAAGGTAGCAGAAAGGGTCAGGACACACACACACATACATACACACACACACGCATACACACACACACACACGGTTTCCGCTCGCAGGTCGTATGCACTTCGGCCCAGTTTGTGTGTGCGTGTGTGCGTATGTGTGTGATTGTGATCGACGCCTTCTGTCAGGGGTCTCTTGCCTGCCATTCCTCGTCCGTTGGTCCGATCTCGTTGGGCGGTGATTCTTCCGGTCGCTCGTGCTGTCCGCAATCTATCCGATGTGGCCTGTGATCGTATGCTACCACCACTTCGAGATATTCTTCCCAGTGTTGGAATAATGGCGCCCCCGATCTGATCATCAATCCCATTTTGCCTGCCATGTCTCGTCCGTTGGTCCCATCCATTTGAGCGTTGGCTCATCCAGTCACCAATGCTATCCCGGCAGTGGGCTTTTGGACGTACCTCCGCACCTCGCTGAAGTATTCCGCCGACACTTGGGGTACCCGCACCTCTGGTTTGATTAACCGCCACAACATGACTTCAAAAATTGTTCAATATGTGAACCAATATTCGGCCACCGGTAGTAATCCTTCGTCACGGACTTCATTCTTGTTAATCCAGGATGGACATTTCGCCATTCTTCGAGAAATTACCGTGGCATCTTGTTTCGTAGAATTATTCAAGAGTCCCAGGAAATACAACCATTGTGTAAACTTAATTCATCTTTCTTAACCATGAATGGTTCCAACTCAGGAATAACTTCTATAGGCCACCCGATTGTCAGGAAGTGTTTCAATTTTTACAACCGTGAACTGTTAACGGCTTTTCATGCTCCCTCCGAATCGGCGTTGTGCCCGAGTGTTGTATGGGGTTGATTAATTCGTTCGGTTTATTTTTTGTCATCGGGTTGATTAGAGGAAGACGATTCAAAGGATCAGCAGTAGTGTTATTGACTCCAGTGACGTGACGAAGTCTGTAGCGATAGATGCTTAGATGTAAAACCTCTCTCTACATTCTGTGAGAAAACATATTCTGAATTCCCTTCTCTTTTCCCAATAATGCCAATAACAGCCTGTGGTTTGTATGGATTTCAAACTACTGTCCCCAGACCTATTGACCAAAGGGTTTGACCCCGAAAATTACAGCCGGAGTCACCTTGCCTAGCTGATATTAGCTTTTCTCAGATGGTTGCAAAGTTCATGACGGAAAAACGATTGGTCCGAGAGAACAGTCTTTCATTCGATGGCAAAGTACTGCTCCAACCCCTCATGGGGACGCATCGCATTGCAGTTTTAATGGTTTGTGTGGATCATGACGAACGAGAAGTGAAGAAGTGCTCTATTTCCTGTTGCAACAACAAATGCCTGACGATGTATCAAGCCCCGAAACCAGGGTGTATTTTTATGTAACAGTGTATACAAGGGTGGAACTACTGTGGAAGCATGCAACGGGAAACGGTGGTAGTGTGACATCCACGAAAAATGAACGGAACTCAGCTTAGTTTCTAGGTTCCGGTGCATCCAGAATGGGTTAAGGTTTGCTGTCCAACATTTGCAAACCGTTTTTGTCAAGTCGGCATCCGAGATAACGAACAGGGTGGACAAAGAACTCCTGTTTCCAACTCTTTAGCTTTAGTCCGACTTACTGAAGACAGTCATTCATCACGGCCAGTGATAAGGATGTCATCTAAATATGCACAAGTGAATAGAACATCTACCAAGCTGGCTATGATTCTCTGAAAAATTGCCTGAGCCTAATTGATATCAAAGGGTATTCGTGTGTATTGAAGAAGACCCATAAGTGTAGTGATTGTAATGCAAACACAATAGGAATCAACAAGTTTCACTGGAGAGTAATCATGACTAAGGTGAATTTTCATAAATCTTTCGTAACCGGCGAGTGTGGTGTACAAGTCGTGTATTCGGGACAAGAGATATTTGTCCAGTATGGAAACACGGTCCATGGTTAACTTATAATCGCCACAGATTCACACCGATCCAACTGGTTTGTTAACAGAAACAATTGTGATCCCCGTGCACAATGTTGAACAGGGATAGCCGAGTCAGCTCTTCTTCTACTTTTAACCCCAAGGAATAAGACAAGATCCATGCTTTACGGAAAAGTGGTTGGAAATTGACGACTGGTTCTATGTAGACTTGGAGTTCATGTAGTTTTCCAAGTTTTCTAATCAAAACTACCGGAATACTTGGGCAGAATATTCTCAAGTTTCGGATACCCTGCAACGGTTTTAGCGGTATCTAACATACCCCGCAGGCATTTGATCCAATCCCGTTCCAATAGGTAAGGGCAATCCTGAGCCACTACATACATTGTTGAAGTTCTCTGCCATAGTGAACGCGGACGATACACTTTCCCACTACGGAGATCGGTTGTCCAGCACATGTGCGCAAGATCGATTGAAAAGCGGAAAGTTTTGGCAATTTATTGACAGATGCAGCACTTACTATCGTTACGGAAGCTTCAGTACCAACATCCACGCAAACGGGTTATCTCCCGAATTTCCAATTGCATAGAATGTGGTGGGATTCAACAACGGTTATCACTCATAGCACTTCAAACTGTGTTAAACACAGGCTCGCCTTCAGTGATACCGTCGACGGATTTCATTGGTTCTACCGGTGACTTAGCGTTTGGCGGTCGATGAGCCCTTGTGCGACACACGCGAGGCAGACGGCCATTTCTTTCATACGCGTGGCAAACTGTCTGCTAGTGGTGGCACTCGTTGGCCAGAGAGTAGTGACATCTCCATCGATAGTATATAAACGATTTGCTTGAGGTCTTCAATGGTCCATCTTTTGATTTGGCAACAACTTCAACATCTTCGTTCGTCCGCTGTTAATTTGTTAGTAATGTTTTCCTGCTATCGAACAGCCGCACAAGGTTTCTCTCAGGTTAAGATAGATTCATCTTCGGACAATAGTCGTTAACGTGCTCCCTCGCTCTGGACACCTGACATCGAGCATTGCAGAACCATTTTCTCCCAACTTGTCGGCAGAAATCGCGTTGTAACGGCAGTCAGCCATGGCTTACTGAACGCGTGCAATGAAATCACATTCCCATCTGGGGCTTGATGTAACTTCGTGAAGCAGTATCTCGCAGTGTATGTTGACGTGTCCTCTACAACCCACTCAGTGCTCTCAAAGCGTCAGTGGTGCATCAAAACATCGCTTGTTCTCAACGCCCAGAAGTTGTCGCAGTAAGTTAATTTTGGGGTTCTCTGAAGGTATGTTTTTTTCAACACAGGTAATAATTCCATATAACCCAGAAATGTTTATTTTGAGTGGTTCCAAAAAGATAGTGACGGCCTTTCGCATACAACACACTAAAGCTGTGCAGATAAATGTAACATGTTAAATATTTTCCCCACGTCACCAACTCATATGACTCGGTGATCGGTAACACGATGCCGCAGCAGTAGACGCACACAGCCCGTAGATCGAGTAGAAACACAGGACACGTGTTAACGCACCAGGCCTTAGTGATTCAATGACACGTACGGGCAACTAAAACGGTCCGGAATCGTAACCGATAGAATGTATGACAAGTAGGTTGTCAAGGTCAGTCGCGGCCAATCAGAGAGCGACCAAATAAGCATTTTGTCCGACACTGCAACTGTAACACCACCAACGTACGGTAGTGTTGGCCTGAGCAATCTACAGGGATGAGGATTTGGAGTAGTCTGTTAACCACCATCAGATGAGGGCTTTAATACAGTGAACCAGTCTCTAGCGAAAAACCGTTTGACGGGAAACTTACTTCTCCAGGCTTGCTCTCTCAGTTATTAGAGGCTGTTACTAACCAACGCGTACTCCCATTGTTGTTTCAACGTCCAAGCACACTTACATCATGCATCATGCCATACTGTACCAAAGTTGCTCGTGGGCGGGTACCGGTTTGACGACCACAACAGTCCACGGAACAGAATCAAAGTGATGATAATAGAGACTAGATTCTCATGGACATAGTCAGACGGGCATATTTTGTCGTGTGGGAACGACTTGTAGGCAAGCCTGTGAAACGGTCTTTCAAAATCCACTTACTCAGGTCTCAGTGATTTTGATGGAAAGTTATCACACGAAAACCACTTTATACAGAGTATCTGGAACTATTCATAGACCGACAATGGATTGAGGGTAAACGCGCCCTAGGAAAAACGAACAACGATGCACTCAATTCTGGCACGAATGAAAGACTTGCTTTGTGTGTGCTTACAACCTATATATATATATATATATATATATATATATATATATATATATTNATATATATATAGTTAACGTGTGTGTATGTGTGAAGCGGTTCGATTGGAGGAAAGCATCGATATGAGGTCAACCAATGATTCACGGAGGGCTACAGTTAATCACTGTCAACAACCCTAGCAACCTGGCCCATCTGTGCAATAATCAATCCGAGTGGTTTTGTGGCGTAGCATCGGATTTTGGGACGAGTACCGGAATAGGAAAATTTGTCTAAATGCGTCCTGTGTTAAAACAAACAAGCTACAGATTGAGCCGAGTTAACTGATTGAAATGAGGGGGATTCGACACCAATTGTGACTATTCATTTTACTGATGTATATTGTCTATAAACTAACTCGTGGAAATTGGATGAAACTGAGATTTGTTTCATGCCAAAAGTTTTGCTTTCGATTTCATTTCGGAAATTAACGAATTTTGAAATGGTACCAGGAGAGACAAAGACTACATTCTGAGAAGTGATTACGGTGACAAACAACCTGACATTAGCTTCGGCTGAGTCGCTAGATGTGAACATAAGCAACGGGCATGTAGACAAATAGTGTTTATGGGGGAAGAGGTATGATGGCTTTTACTAGCCGGTCAGTCTATTGGAAGCCATAGAGGAATTCCAATTGGCTATATTTCGACATGTGATCGGGGATGGAAAAAGCTCAGTTCTTGGAAACCTGACGTTTACGAACGCAGAAACAATAAATGAGTACGTAACGCTTTGAAGAAAATGGCAAAATCTTGCAATTTCCTCAAAAACTTATTAGACGCCCATATTCGAGACGGAATGGACATCAGCATTCAGAATTCATTTATGATGAGGGTGTTGTTGAACATTCAAAAGTTGATGCTTATCTAGAGAGTCAACATCTCCAACAGCAAAAGGGTAGTGGAAAAAAGAATCACATATGTGAACACAGATCGTGGCCTGGTGTTAAACACCATGGTCAGAGCCAAAGAACTAGTTGTGTCGGCTTCGCTTCAGTTTTTCGGATCAGATATCTCCGTCAATAGGATAAGTGTCCAGCCTACGGAAAGACATGCATGAAATGCCAGAAAACGGATCATTTCGCCGGAGAGTGTAGGTGGCCTACGATCAGCACGATCGACGAAAATGACACCTAAGTAATAAAACAGCTCAACGGATCAGTCAGACAGAAAAGAGTCTATGTGGAATTGTTCATAAAAGCTACAAAGAGATAGCAGTTAGACGTCGGTCCATCGGTCAGTGTCATATCATCAGGTTTGATCAAGAAATCAAACAAATGCGAATAAATACACGGCTGAAAGTGTAGAGTGTTGAGGCGACGAGTATTAGAGTCATCAATTTGCCGGTCTATTAACCGAAGAAAAGAACAGATTTGTATAATTGACATTTTTGTGCTTAGTTCTGATTCAACACGCATTTTGGGTGTCGATGCCATTCGGTTGATAGATTTCATTACGAGTAACCACAGTGAATTTGTGCACGGTTTAATCGACTGAAATGGTTTTGGTCGGAATTCCTGTGTTTTCGATTCAACCGTTGGTCACATGTCAGACGCCATTAGTTTATCTGTGGTTAGCGATGCCTTTCCTGTTGTGTTACCAATCAGAAGGATTCCGTTGGTCATACCCTATAAGTGTAAAGTGCAGTTAGACCGATTATCTCAAATTAACTTGATCGCTCCGGTAATAGAACCGACCGAGTGGGTCATTCGGATTGTCGTAACTTTAAAGAAGTCAGATGGCATCACCTTGATTATCAACCCCAAACCACTGAATAACGTGCTTGAAAGAGAATCTTACCATTTACCAAGCACTGATGACATTCAACCAGAACGGAGCCAAGCCCAATTCCTCAGAAAGATAGAAATATCTTTCATTTTGCACTTAGAATTAGACAGTTAGCAGAGTTACTTTGTCACGTATGAAGCCCCTTTTGGACTTTTCTATTGATTACGTTTTCGTTTGAACTGAAGGCATTCAGTGAAAGTGATCAGAAAAGTTGAATCCAGGCGCTTGATAAATTGAAAGGAGTCGCATATATTGCGAATAACGTGTTTAATTTTCCAAGGACTATTGGGTATCATGAGCAACATCTGAAGTTATTCCTAAGGCTCTACATCGATCGGTGAACTTGCTTGTCACGTAAAAAAGCGGCTTCCCGAGTAAAGGAGACCACCTTTCATGGATATTTGCTAGCGTCAAGCTGGCTCAAGCTAGATCCCGAGAAGACAGATGTTGTTGCCACGCTACCAGATCCTGAGGGTGTGACGACAATATCACGAATCAATGGTATGGTCAGTTATCTGAATTATTTCCTTACCATCCTGTTCGACGTGATGCATCCGACCTATATGCTGACCCATAAAGCAGTATCAACGAAATGAGAGGAAGACCAATAGTGTTCAGTTAGGTAAGGCGATTTTATGCCGACGCACGACTTTCTGTTATCCATTGTGATAGAAATGAGACTTGTCTGGAGGACGGTGTTATTACGAAACAAAATATCGTTAGATTACCTAAGCAGGAATCTTCCACCCACTGAGCGGAAGTATACGCAACATGAGAAGGAAATGCTAACAACGATGTTCACCCTGGAACAATGCAACATTTATACATTTTATCAAGAAACGTTGGTTTACATCGACCACGAACCGTTAGTTTCGATGGTGAGGAAACCGTTATCTACTGCACCGTACAGGATATGTAGTTTGGTAGTCAGAATGTAGAACTATGAAATCGATTCACTGTATTAACCAGGGGCCCAGATGCACACAGTTAACACGCTGTCCACACCTTGTGTAAACTGCTCTTCCTTTGAAGAACTTCCTATTGACACTATTATGGTTATCGATTACACTGTGCCGAAAGCCACCCTGAACACAGACCTAAAAAAACTGCCATTTAAGACTCCACGTTACAACGAATGACTAAAACAACTAGAAATGGACGGCCAAAAAATAGGGCAAGGTTGCCCAAAAAACCAGCGGTCTTCTTTAGCAGTCACGATCAATTTATCCAGGAAGATGATTTGCTTTTCAAAAGAGAAAGAATTGCAACTCCAAGAACTTTTCGGTGAAAGATGTTGGGGTGCATACGAGAGAGAGAATTTGTATCCGGAGGGCACAGGAGCTCCTCTATTTGCCTCGGATGTTGAGATCTGTAGGGACTACGTACAAAGCTGTGCTACTTGTCGGAATATTTACTCCAAACAACCTGAAGAACGATTCCGATGCGTCAAATCCCTCAACGACTCTGGCAAATATTATATGCAACAATATTTGTCGTCAACAATAAACAATACTTGTTCACAACAGATCATTTCAGTAGTTTTTACCAGTCAGAATGGCTGAGTTGTACTACTTCCAGCGCGGTCGCTAACAAACTGTCACCCTAATTTGCGTGCTATGGCATACCTGAGATCTTTTCAGACACCAGGCCACAACTCATTCAAAAGCCAAAAAGTGGGGATTCGAGCAATGTAAAAACAGTCAGTCAAGTGACAAAGTTGACGCAGCGGTTACAATGACCAAGTGACCGTTGCAACTGACACGATTATCTGGAAATTATCCACAGTTAACGTTACTGGAGGAACGGAATACGCCAAGTGAAACTGTATTCTACAGTTCACCTCAAAGAATGTTGACGATGAGAACACGCACGTACATGGAAACAATTCAGAAGACGAAAACTGTGGGATGTTATCATATCTTTCATTCGCGTCAGACACAAACGTGGATTGTATAAGATACAGCAAACTGAATGAATCATATTAAGTCGGAGCAACAAACAAAACCAAAATACTGCATCCCGTGATCAGAATAAGTCAAAACGATGGCAGGCTGAGCACTGTAGTGAGTTGGCATTGAGTATATAAGCTCGGTTTCAGACGCGTGTTTAGCAGAACTTCGATCGGATTCAGCAGACGTGAATTTTGATAACGTAATAGAACTATAAAACAATTAAATGGATCCGTGGTATGCCCGCTTTCGATTAAATGATTAGCAATCGATGACCCAGGCAATCTGTCACGGGCCAAAATTGTCATACTCTGCCGAGGCATCTGTTCACAGAACCATTTACGGGCGTCCACAGCCATTCGGATGGTTAAATTTTTTTTTCAGTTTTTCTTAGGTAACCACCATTGAAACTACATTCGAAGTAATCAATAAAATGGGAACTGTCCAGAATTGATTTGACCATGAACATGGCGGATAGTAGTTCCCATTGTGTGGTGGCTAGTAATCGCAAGGAGGCAGCATAGTACGTACGTTTGGTCGCCACATTCAATTTCCAGCAGGTCTGCCCGAAGAGCACAGAGCGTCTCTTGGAGGCTACATCAGTCACCATTTGGACAGACAGCGTGATCGGTGGTACACATGTTGTGCTTGACCGTGATTTGTTTAGAGCGATGTGCGTTGTTCTCGCTCTGGTTTGACATCTGACCTAGTGCATGAGGCACGCGACGTCGGCATTCGGGCACACAATGATCTGAAGCTCAGGCAATCTGCGTTCTTCCTGTTTTCTGTGCAAGTTAAGACTACATCAGTGGTAACATAACCGTCCTCACGCGTTCGTTTAACATGGCAGAATGTATGAATACGTTTATGCAAATGCTTCAGACACAGGATAAACTCATCGAAACACTGACCAAAAAAAATGGAATAATGTTAGTCGATTCAGTGGGGTCCATCAGGATTAACCAGTGATAAATTCGCCAATTTTACCATGGAATTTCGATGTGAGTCCGAATCAGGAATGCTGTTTGAGTCGTGGTACACAGCTTGGGAAGACAGTGACAAGATGAGACTACTGATGCGCAAACTCGGTGCTGTTGAACACCAGCTACACGTCAGTTTACTTCTACCTCGGAAACCAACAGATATAACTTTGGTGGGAACAATAAAATGTCTCATAATTATTCGGCGCTCGTTATTCACTACTTCACACTGGATGCAACTGCTTGCAAGTCAAGTAGCAGAAGTCAGAATATTTTGTGTCCTGTGCTGACAGAATCAGTCTACAGATCGAACAGTTCAAAGTGGAGGAACTTACAATGGATCAGTTCAAGTGTTTTCTTTTTGTGACTGGACTACAGTCAACATCTGATGTTGCATGTCGAAACCGCACTCTGTCGAAACTTGACAGTTCCTGATAGCTCACGCTTCTGTTAACTATGGAGGAATGCCAGTGGATGACTAACATAAAATTGGACTCCGAGTTGACGGCGAAGGACTCAGTCTTGAACGAAGTTAATCGACCACAATTGACACCAAGTTCATCAGGATCGCGTATTTTTTCCTCCGATCCACCTTTTAACCGTCAATTCAAGCCTCCTTTTGTATGCTGGAAATAAGGAAATGGGTATTTTCTGAGACTGTCCGTATACAAGCCTAAAATGATGTCCATGTGGTCCAGGAGGACACAGACAAGCATATTGTTACCATAATATACAGGTAGAGCCCCAACCGTAAGGCTTTTGTCCCAAACATCCGGTGGGTCATACGGAAACCTTTGAAACATCTGGTATTCTCCTTACTACCACAGCTACCACACATTTGGCATCTAAACGCAAATTTATGTCCATTACTGTTAATTGTGATCCATTGGTATTCCAGTTTGATTCTTCCTCAAATAGTACAGTTATCACACGTAGTTCAGGTGAAGTATTGGGATGTCCAACACTTCAGCTTACTGGTAACCAAGCCCATAGTGCTTCTGGTGGTCAAATGGTTATTGAAAGAACCGTAAAGTGTGTATGCGAATTTCATGGCGGCAAATTTTTCGCATCCGCGTATGCTATAAACGATTACTCAGGTAATCTATCCCGTATTTATTGGAGTAAGAAATTTGAACTTTGGTAAAGCCCCATTAAAAAAAATATTGTAATTCGACTGCTACGGACGCAAAGTATATTTCGACTGAATTGAGAGAAAAATGCGGTGGCCTCGTGCATTCCAACATTACTTTTCAACTCATCGCTCACCCACAAGCAGAATATATCACAGTTTTATTCTGGCAGTCTTGGATTATATACTGCGGCAAAATCGAAGTTATATTCAGAGCGGGACACAGAAGTTGTTTTTCAGCCATTACAACCAGTACCGTATGCTGCCAGTATGCAGACTAGAAAAGAACTAGATCGTCTAGAATCAGTAGGTGTCATTAGCCCCATCAACTGTTCAGAGTGGGCAGCATCAGTGACCTAGAAAAAGTCTAACGGAGCACTCCACATCTGCGCAGATTTTTCCACAGGTTTAAATGATGCACTAGAAACCCACCAGTATCCGCTTCCGGTGTCTGAGGTCCTCTTCACAAAGCTCAACGGTGGACACATACTTTCGAAAACTGATTAATCTGCTGCCTGTCTACAGGTCCAACTAGGTGATGAGTCAAAATTAAGGTTAGTGGTAAATACGTGTAAAGGCTCAAACTGCTGTAATCAACTACCATTTTGGAGTCAAGTGTGCTCCAGCCATATTCCAACAAATCATGGTTACAGTTACTTTTGGATTGTTATACGCTGCCGCTTACCTGGACAATATCATAATCGTCAGTCATATCGTTGAAGAACATTTTATTCATTTAAAAGAACCCATGAAGCGTATAGAACCGTTTGTTTTCGGTATTCGCGTGGGAAAATATTCATTGTTCCCTCGCATATTCCGTTACGTGGGTTTTATTTTTTATTGTAACGGACAGTATTCAGATCCAGAAACAATTATTCACTCGTGAAACGTCAACACTCACTGACCTTAATAAGCTACAGTTATATTTACGTATGATTAATTACTACGACAGTTGTGTACGGGACATATATATGCATAGTACTCCATTTGACAATCTACTCTTGCGCAATTCTACATGTAACTGGATACCTGAATGTTAAAATGTTTTGAGTCCAGACAATCAGTTTCGTCATCACCATGATTGCTGACACATTATGATCCATCACTCCACATTATTGTGGCAACACATGCATCAGAACATGGAGTTGGAGCTGCACAGATTCCAGGATGGATGACAGAAAGCTACTGTTCAAGATTCCAGGTCGGTAACCCCTGCAGAACCGAATTATAGCCAAACTGGAGAAGAAGTGTTAGCATAAATTTTCGCTGTACAGAATTGCCATAAAATGATTCACTGCAAAACCTATTCGCTTCAGGCCGATCATAAGCCGCTGTTAGTCATTTTTAACAAGAAGGGTATTCCCGTACACACTGTCAGTCGCCTTCAAAGATGGCTCACTACTCTTATTAGCTATGACTTTAAGTTTGAACACAAGTTTTCATCGAAACTTG
Source organism: Paragonimus westermani (assembly GCA_008508345.1). Taxonomy (NCBI): domain Eukaryota; kingdom Metazoa; phylum Platyhelminthes; class Trematoda; order Plagiorchiida; family Troglotrematidae; genus Paragonimus; species Paragonimus westermani. The sequence continues at coordinate 88,942 of QNGE01000594.1, forward strand.
GGCACGCAGACTTAATGTCTCGTTTGATTGCTGCACAAAATAAGACAGACTATGGCCTGATTGCTGCATCTACCGGTCTTGAAAAAGAAACATACTGCATGTTCACAGACGCTGTCACATGCCTAGCACTCACTGCGCCTAAAGAACAGCAAGTTCTGTGAACTCTCTCTTTAAGCGTGAGAGTAAGCGCCCAGTTGCAATTTTGGCGATAAGCGGAAAAGAAACTTGTTTGATCGACTGAATGTTGGTGTCAGTGGTACAGACTGAAGATTACTGGTTAGATTTGAGAAGACTTTCTAGGAAACCCGAAAAATCTGCTAACGGGAAGAAGATATGGATACCGTTGTTGCTGCCCCTAACGTCTTATTTTCTCAGTAGACCAAGGGATGCACTCCTCTGAGGAGTCAATCGATCAGCAAGTCTTCATTGTGTCCTCTAGTACTAGTCATCATTCCTTGGGGGGGTGAACGGTTATTTTACTTATGGTGAGGTATACATACAATCATTATCCAGTCCTTGTTGCTGTCCTATTCATGTGGTAAATTTGGTCACAGTAAGGAGGCGTGCAAGTGTAGGAGCTGCCATCTGAGCCAAGTACAGCGGCAAACATCGTAGAACCTTCTGCTTTTGTCTACACATTGAAAATGAATTCTACAGCTCAATGGTCCAATCATGGACCCCCCATATTCAAGTGTGACCTTCCGTACGGATCACTAATGGACACAGAAAGTAGTGAGTTCACTAGCTGGAGACCTGTCTTCTGATGCTCAACTGCGATGATCTGTGATTAAAATACGTGGCATGTTGTGCGTAGGAAAGGTTGGACACTGGATGAACTGTTGTGATGAAAACCCGTCCGGTTGACCAGATTTTCAAATCTCGACATAGAGAACAGTTTACCTGCCGAGAAGTCCGTAGTCGTTTTGAAATGCAACATCATTATTCGACATACGATTGCATTGGTACATCTTCCGTCGTTCGTCAGGTTCATAGTTCACTATCAGACCAATCAGACTACAACTTGTGACATCATATGTACCACTGTTATCAACCAGTGACGGGATTTGATTTCTGTAATATTGATGAGACTTTGTAAATTTGAGCTTTTTGTATTACCGCAAATGTCAGCTGCTTATTGCAATCACACTGAGATCTTTTTCGCAGTACTTACGTCGGAGGAAGAGGTAGGTAGATATGGGCTAGAGACTTTGTGAGTCATGGACACAGTTTATGCAGGAAAGCAGCAAAATCGGGCGCCGGGTCTGAATTACATGTCCCTTGTCTTTGAACACAATCCGTCCACTGGTTGCAGATGGTTTTATTTAGCATAATGAGCATTACCGGGGGTCATCTAGTGAGTGGGCCTAAATATACCCTGTTTTGGCTGATAAAGTGCAAACCTAGTCATTGGCTGTTTTATCAAGGTGGCAGGCAATGATATGGTCAACACTGGATGAACATACTGAAGTGTCTGAGGCAAATGCATGTATCTTCAATCTGATGACACCTCCTTAACATAGTTGTAAAACGTTTACTTGGAGTACAGGGACCTTTAAAGGGTTTAGAATATTAGAAGTTCTACGGAAGAACAGTACTTCGTAACGTTCGCTGAACCGAAGCACGGTACAAACATCTGTGTCGATGCAAACCAAGCATAATTAGGAAGAAATTTAACTAATCGAGGAAGAATGTTCAATTCGCTTTCAGGTAGGTGGTTATGAATAAAAGCGAATTTTGAAGTAATGATGTGGCAAACAACCGTTTTTAATCGTTCTTTCTCAAGAGGCTTCATCAAGAAGTTTGCTGAAACAATCGACGAGGTACAAGAAGTGACTGTTAACTGTTAGACCCCACTTAATTGATTAGACCTTGATCAGACGTTGACTGGATGTCACATCACACAGTCAGGACCAACTATTTGTGCGTGATTCGGGTGGTTATGGTTGATCTGTGGCCACAGGAATAGTAAGGTCTGAACAAATGCTTTTGTGAGGACACAAGTTGAAATTGTGTAGTCAGACTGCAATCGATCTGATATTTGTCAAAATGTGCTGACAGACTGTATTAAGTTAAGTGATGGCAACTCTGTATACAACCTAAAATGGTTTGGCGACGATTATGCGATTGCTGATGTTGAGTTCTGAGACAATAGAGCTGGTGATTGACTTACGGCGGTCGGTACCAATTCGGGCTGGATGATGATCACTAGTCTTTTTTGACAAGCACTTCCTCGTACACTGAACATATTCTGCAGAAAAACAGCAGCTTGAAAACGAATATATGAGTGTTGAATGGCTGTGTACTCAGCTTTTCTTTCGGGTTCATTCTTAACATGATAGTAAACCAGTTTCTTTAGGTTACTCTTGACAGATGCGTCTTAATGACCGGTAGATAAAACGGTCAACTTGATCTGCCACACGAATGTTTAATCAATTCCTGAAGTAAAAACGCAGCCTTCTCAGTTGCGGAAACTCAAGTATTCGGCTTCATTAAAATGAGAGACAAAACTCTCGTGTCTCCAATACGGACTGGTCCAAATAGAGATAAAGTCATATTGGAAAGGGAAGATATTTACTCAGAATTGAGACAAAAAGTAGTGGGAAAGTGTCGTTCAGAGATCAACACACTGTGAACCAAACAGTAAGACTTTTAACCTCGACCGTTGTCAGGCATGTGTTGTAGTTTTTGAGTGAATTAACGACCACACAGAGAGTCCTTACTTAGAGTGGTGAAATATATATAGATGATTTTGAACATTCTGTACGTCGTTACAACCGACACTAAAAACGGGGACATTTGCATGTATTCAGCTTATGCGCCAACCTATACAGGTCTACCAAATTCAAATCACCCCGGCGAATCTTGTAAAGAGATCGTACCTCAGAGCAGGGAACAGACACGGCTAGTGGTCATGCATGGTGGATCAGCCAGTAGTGTGGAACGACATAAACACTGAATGAACAAATATATGATCACTTATGAACATCGGTCGTAACCACTTGAAGATCAATCGGTATTTTTCGGACAGCGCATCTTTTATATCTCCCGCATTGTAGCAGTTTTGTTTCTAACATCAGGTCGCGCATGCTTTGCCTCATTGAGTTACGGTTGTGCATTCTCGTGAGATGCCCCGATGACAATGGTGTTTTTGTATTTTGTCTGCTCAACTTTCAGTTATTGTAGTTTTCAAAAAAGATTGTTGTGGAAAATGATTCCACACTACTAATCAAGATTGAACACCGGCGTATTTTTCCTTCTGTAACCCACGATGAACACGTGAAAACCGAATGCACTGCTTTGTATAAGATAGTAAAACCCCGGAGCGTAATAGGTCCGGCATCTGTGGCCAGGCCAGTTTGTTTCGGTTACTCCATGAATCCGGCAGACCCGTGTTCCCTCACCCTGTACGTACAGGTCAGTCGTTATAATTATCAGCCTGTCGACGTACACACTTGCCATTTCACCCACCGTCGATGAAAACTACAAAAGTCCCTTTGGACCTTTTAAGTTGACATCGGGACACGCGAAATTGACATTGAGGCATAATAAACTGGAAAGGATGTGAATATAATTGATGCCTTTGATAGGTTTACTGCCCTTTTTCACGAGTTTCACGGAAATTACCACTGACATCAGGACTCAACTGTGATTCACGTAGTACTCAACTCTTACATGTAGAATACAACCCAAAGCACGCAGGTAGATCCCTTCTTTTGACCGTGCATTGAGAGTACTCCATTGACGCGGACTGTAAAATATCAGTCAAGCGCAGTCTTTGCAGATTAACCTTTGGGTACAACAGATAGAAAGTGGTATCTCTTATGATCGCCACTTTCGGTTCGGAATAGGTCAGTGTCATGTGGTCGTTCGTATAGCTGTTCATCTACTGTCAGCTGCGGCAATCCTGTCCTAGACAGCTTAAAACCAGTGTGAATGCAAATGACACACTACAGAGCCAATCAGTGACGACTGGCGATTGTCTATTCAGTTCGGCAATGACGACTGATTGTTTACACTGGATACTGAGTGAACTAAACGTTATTAGCTGTCACAGATCAAACTTTGTTTCGAGTAGCATGGTTTGCGATAAACATTTGTGGAAAAAGAGCACATCATCAAAAACGGATAAATGCCCTATTACGATCTTTTGGGTCCCGTTAATTGCAGTTCATTTCGTTCTATTTGAGTTCACACCACTTTTAAGATGCTGTGTTATTTTAGAAACTAATCACTATCTTAACTTGTGCATTGAGGATGGGCGATCGCACCATACTACTACCCAGTAGTGAGGCATGAGCATGTATTTGGATATTGAGATAACAGGGGGAAAAACACACGAAGAAACACTGAAGTGCAATTCAGCATGAAATGGTTCTCCATACATACAGGAAGTGAGTATTAACAACCGTTTCAATCGTAGCATCCTGCGATCGATATTGTATGCAAATGAGTGTTTCTTGTCATGTTGAAGCGAATACCCCGTGTGTTGGTTTTCCGGAAGAGCAATCCCTATGGCATCCGCGTTCTTGGATCACAACACTTGTGGTAGTATATATGTTAGTGGCTTGTTTACTGCTAGTAACTGTCTGCACCGTACTGTCTGAATCAGATGAAACGTGACAACCCGGAGTGATTAGAAATCTACTTATTTCTGTCTGTTAAAGAAATTCACCTGTAGACTGAAGATCATTAATAGGCAGTAGGGGATTCTGGTTGGTACAATTTGATTATCGTTTATGAATGTTGGCAAGTTTCTCACTCATCTAGACTTCATTTAGCCTGTTTCGAAAAGAAGCACTTGACACCAGTTTCGCTGTCACTGGAGCTCATCAACAGTGCATATCCTTGACACGGTCGGGATTTGAACTCAGGCTGTGATTTCTGGGGGAAACCGTGTTAAACACTACGCTAGTGGCTTCTTATTCGGTACGGTAAGGCTTCCCTGTGTAAATGTTCAGCCACGCTCCCTGTCTCGCTAAAAAGTTCACGGTATTGCGAAAGCTTCAAGTGACTGAAAGCTAAACATTCTTTCAGCCGCATGTCCTACCGCTACCGATCGGCTTCAAGGGCTCGGAAACACCTATACCTATTCTTGACCAATAACCAAAGTCAAATTGTGTAGAGAAAGTTATCATTAAACATGTTTAACCGGTCGCTGCCTAAATTGGGTTAGACAACCGCGTGAGAAACGGGAAAGTGAGCTGACGGACAGTGTCAACGTCCCGGTTACACAAACCACCAGCTGAACTGACCAGAATGTTGCGTGTGTGTTCGCATGCATGCATTTGTGCGATAAGAAACGAATTCTGCAGTCGCGTTCATAAATCACCTCGACAGGGACAGGTGACATACACATATCAAACATCTGCTTACACACGTCATCTTGATGAACGTATGTGCGGTTTTGTGTGTAAGTGTGTACACGTTTCAGTTTACAAATAGCAAAATAGGTGGGGCTTCGCTCTGAGCCAGGTTTGCCCGGAAGGTGTGATATTTCTTTAAATCCCCAAGGATGGTCCCTAACTAACCACCTCGCTAACCAAACACAGTATATCACAAACAAGGGCGTTCGTGTGCGTGTGTAGAACACTTGGAAAATAAAACACCCAGGGCTTTTTTTTTGTAGGAGTTGAGGGAGGTGACAGCGAACTGTTGCAGAAGTGAACCGAAGGACGTAACAATAAGGCAGCTGTTCTTTTGTAATTAGACAAAATGATCTAGTCCAGAACAGTTTTGTCACACCGAGAAAAAGTGTCATACAACCAACTTGTTCTTATAAAGTAAAACTGTTTCAGATCATTCCTCCTCAACTTTTCTCGAAAACATATTTAGAAAGGCACAGTGAAATTGTTAATATTACTTTCATAGATATTAAAGCTATCTGTACTTCTTGCGGGTTAACGGATTCCCGTTTTTTCTCTGATCGCTGTTGTTCTGTCCATCTTCTTGCATTTACAGGACTGCGAGTGAACACATTTCAAAGTGACCGGGAGATGCATTAATGCATACACATAACGTCTAGACGTGTTCATTGTAATGTTCCCATTAGTTCATTTTGATTTTATAGCTGTAGGATGAAATAGTTCAATAGACAACTTCACGTGTTTTTCAAGAATATTGTTAGAAGTAATGGTGGTTTGACGAGCAATCTGCCTTGGGTTACTCATCATCTGGTCATTGACATAATACTTTACATTGCCAAGCTTGTTAAGACAGCCAACTAAAAGGGCAATTCGTCTTGTAATTAAGTCAAAAGGCTTTCAGTTAAAAGGCAATTAGGTGACCAAATTGACCTTCGGAGGAATCAAACGAGTAACTGTGGGCCATGGCAACGGTAGAATCTAGACAAAATCCTCTGAGGTCACAAATGCGGATTGAGCAACCGAATTCTGATCGCTTCCGCGATGAGTAGAACACGAAATTTGTCTTTTGGATTGACGATTGGTCAAACAACAAATGGGTTGGGGAAGTCACTTCCGGTGATTGTTCACATTTATTGTTTGTGTCAAATTTTCACTAGTGTGGGAGTGACCACCATTTCCAGTCTGGTGAGGTTATAATGTGCAGAATGTGGTGAGGGGTGTTAATCGCAATTAGGGAACGCAGTTGGACTGAAATCTTTTGTATAAGTAGTGGGGAGAAAACCTCAGAGTGGTTGAAGTAGGCAATTGTATTTCATGTAACAAGACAGCGATTTATAGATGTACATCACCCTTAAAAAGTCCAGTCTGTCACTGGCTGATATCAATAACATAAGTAACGTCACAAGCTGTATGCTAATTGGTGTAATAAAGATCAGAGAACTCGGCGAATAACGAAAGATATAACACTGGAACTGTTTACCCATTCCCGAAGTTGTATCTTAAAACGCTGTTGTCCATTGTGTCGCGGTTTGGATGAACCATTATTCAAGTGGATTGTCGTTACACAACGATATAACTCAATCGAGATTACTTCAGAGGCCAGTGTATTCCGCAGAAATGTTATGGTACTTAATAACATATGTAGATAACCAACACTACGGTTGGCTTTCCATGTATACATCCATTCTTGCTGATCATTTATGCTTAAACTGGTGGCATAGACTCTATCTAGTGGGCACTATAATAAATTAGTAGCAGGTAGTTTTGGTTAAAATTGACTGAACATCACTCAAAATTGATCGTAACTATCGAATTTCCGTAGGCCTTTCACTCATTCTCTTCGAGAAGTGATTCTGTACCCAAGTCTCACTCTTTATAGAGCCTCGTGAAAGCATGGCCAGAGTTCTAATCTCGGTTCTTATAAGGATAAGTATAGGCGACAAGATTTACCAAGTGCAAAACTCGGCACTAGTGTAGTGAGGACAAGTGGTTACACTATACTACTTACACCGCCACTATTCAGTAATGAGACAACGGCATGGCTGCGGGACAAACACGGGAAGGATATGAGAAGGATGATCGGAGTGCACTATCGCATAGAGTGGCTCTTGCTACCTGAAGGAACTGAGTTTTAGCGTTCATAGCTACCGGGACGTCCTGAGATGAGTGTCGCGTGCAAATGAGTGTTTTTCCTAGTTCATTTGGGACGCATAAAACGTGTACTGGTTTTCCGAATAGAAAAATCGTACCTCAGTTTGCTTTGTGGCCTTCACGGATACGGATAGGTTGGTCGGAGACGCAGCACAAACTCGAGTTGCAATGAACTACAACAACACGGTGTTCGATGTGAAACTTCTATTCGGACGCCGTTTTGATAACCCTTCAGTGACAGCCGATCGTAAGCATTGGCCCTTCGAGGTAGTTTCAGACGGAAATTACGAGTAGAGTACAACGGGGGAAATGAAGACTTCTGCCAATGAAATTTCTGCCAGGATACTCGGTAAAATGAAGAAGATCGCAAAGGTTTATTTAGGCGAGAAGGTGAAGGACGTGGTGGTCACGGTACCAGCTTCCTTCAACGACAGTCAACGCCAAGTAACTAAAGACGCGGGCGCGATCGCGTGTCTGAACGTGATGCGTATAGTCAACGAGTAGACGGCTGCTGCAACTGCCTATGTTTTGGACAAGAAAGTTGGTTCAGAGCGGTATGTGTTGAGTTTTGATTTGGGTGGTGGTACTTTCGATGTGTCGATTTTGACGATTGAGGATGGTGTATTCGAGGTGAAATCCATGCTGTTGTCTCATTACTGAATAATAGTGGTGTAAGTAGTATAGCGCAGCCACCCGTTCTAACCACACTAGTGGTTCTTTTCGAAAGAGGCTGAGTGAAAAGCCCATGAGAATGTGAAGGATACGACCAATTGTGAGTGAGGTTCAGTTTATCTTATTGGGTATCAATAATATCATCCGAGAAAATAGTACATGTATTTTGACTTGCGTACGAAGTTAAATTTAAATCCTGGCAAAAATACTGCATAGACTTTAGATCATGATTGTTGGCTGGTAACTACGAAAGTCCTAATTTAACGCCTACCAGATTTTAGTAGGTCTTCAGGATACAACAGGTACCAGTACTAAGCTGGTTTGTTAAAGAACTTGACATAGTACACTACGGGGCTGGATAACAACAAGCACCATCCAGTTTTGCAACGGTTCTTCTTCACGTTATCATCACTCGCCTGAATGAGCTTGTCCACAATAATTTTGATTGTGGACTATTTAACAGATCGTTAATGCGCGATAGCAAATTATCATGTTTCAGTTTTAACGAATAATCTTATTTTTTTGTTGGCATTTAGCTTTCATCAAGAAAAATTTCAGAAATAGTTTTGAACCTAACGACTGTAACTGTCAAAGGTTATTCTTGAATGAATGTTTCCATCTCAAAGCAAATCAAACGCCAAAACTATAGTAAACGGGTTTTCATTCCTAAGAAGGTTTTACAGCTTCGGTTGTTTTGCACGTCAACAAATTTTTCTTTGAAACTTGCAGTTTGTTTCGCTAACCTGAAAGTTGAACACTTTAAACCTAGGTAGGTTTGTGAAGAATTGTTAAAATGTCTTTACTAATGGCTTGTGTAATATCCTCACGCTGCTCTAATTCTCCTCTTATTTTGTGTCAACAATGTTTATATGAATCATTTTCATAGAGTTCCCCCTCATGACATATCTACCAGTGAAAACAAATCAGCACTGTTTCATCGTTTACTGTTCTGACTAACGTTCTCAGGGTGGCAACTACTAAAGCAGTGTTAAAGCCTTGTTGGCCAACCTTCTGCAGTGGACTCCATGAGCTTAAAATCGACCGACTGCTAACCTTCATCTGACTTGGGTCTAATCATGAACAGCAGCATATGTTTCAAGTCGGTGAGTGCATTTTTCCTGCTACGTAAAAGCGGTTGCTGTTGTTTTCATTGTAGATAACGATTTATGATCACCAGGTATGTGGGAAGAATTATTGCTGCAGATTTAGATTTTTTCTGGTTATACCACAAAAATGGTTTAAAGGTAATCAATCACTCAGTCACCCACCACAATCAATCAGTCATTTGAACATAAAGTGGGGCCATTGACGCACAGATAACCACGGTTAATTCATGAAAGTGTGGCTGGAGTTCAAGTCCGGACCGTGGCAAGAATGTGTACTACTGACGAGCCCCAACGAGAGTGAAATTGGAACATAGCGTTTCTTTCAAAGACGTTTGACTGGAAAGCCCATGGGAATACGAAAGCTACAATAAATTGGACGTGAATTCCAAATTAATTAAACGAAAACTGTCTACTACTTGGCCGCAATCAAAATACCTTTCAACAATTTCAGTGCCTCCAGTGTTTTGCATTTGAAGTGACCGCCTACTCATGTAGTCGTTGACGGGAGTTAGTAGAACAGTCGTCGTCTGCTGTCGAGATGATCGAACCACGTCAGCAGCATTGCCAAGAAAATGGGGCCTGGCTTCTGCGTGGACAGAGGTCAACTCCCAGATGTAACCCGACGAATTCTGAAGGCAGCATACCTCAACTGTTATGGTTCTTCTCAAAGTGGACTGACTGAAAAGTTCTCAGGAATTCAAAAGGTGTTACAAACTCTATGTGATGTGTAATCGATATTAACCACTAGTTTGCTACTTTGTATAGTATAATCTAATCTGTCTATATACTGCCACTTAATATAACAAAACACGTTGATCAAACTGCGATTCAACTCTGCGTCGCCATAGGGATAGTACAAGTGTTTCATTATTCTTGTTTGAACTCCCCATATGAGAAGTACCTCGTGTGTGTGGTTTACCGAAGAAAACAAATTGACGTTTAAGAACTTATTCGGGCGAATATATGTGGGATGCAACAGTCTGTGGGGATATTTGCATACCACTTTTCATATGATTCGACTCTACCCTACGGACGCGACAGGTTAATTTATGTGAATCATCGATTTGTTCGAAAGACTTTAATTGACCAAACGTACAGCGACTGCGAGTGAACAGGCCATTAATAGTCTTCAAGTTAGCTACATCGAATGAAGCTCACAAATATTTTAAATAACTATTAACTCAGAGCAGGGATAATATAGAATATGGTAACTTAAAACAGACACTATAACTATTGTATATCCCAATGCAAGATATGGTCATGCGTCGTGGAAATATTTACATATGAAAAAACACAATCTTGTCACAGAGAAGCAAAAAAGTAGATTGAAATAAACGACGAGACAATTGTGTTGATATTGCAAAAACAAAACAGTCTGTTTTAATCAGTTTACACTTTTAACTGGCTATGAATGTTAGCCTTTGAAATTTATGCTCAATGGTTCCACACTTTTCCGAGTGTAACTCATACAAAAGTTCATAAAATTGCACAGAAACTGAACGCACTTTTCTGGGCACTTAAAACAATGATAACATGTTATCGTTCAAAGAATCAGCGTAGCCGATCCACCAACACGATTACGAGAGTGAATTCTATGAATTGGACACATTAGAGCTGACCTCTCTAGATAGAGTTTATAATAAAACTAGTAATACCAATACCAACGCTAATAATTTTACTGTTGTGTAATGCTAATATTTTAAAGTTCTACCAATAGGCAGTAATTCTGCGAATAACGCTCAGACGATCAAGGTTATCTTTGAACAACAGATGATTCATTAGTGAGATGACAGGCAACTTCTCCCCTCGTATGCGTTTCACATAACCGAATTAATCTATAAAATGGTTTCACACTGTAGACGGTGGAACAAACTAGCCGATGAGTCAAACCTGACATCAGTGCCCAATCTATCATAATCAGAATAACAACATGCGAGTGATGCCTTTTCAGTTTTTTTTGCTCCAGTGGAAATACAACAAACAATATGATACATTACTTTACACAATGGGTTTGGCTGCTAATGAGCCATTTTCGTGAGTTGTTTAATAAAATATCGACTGAACATCAGTTCTTTTAAGAGAAATCACAATTTCACCTTTTGATGGAAGTGTATTTTGGTGATGCGTCTCTCACTAGTGAAAGTATGAACCGAAGGGATTGGCTACATTCATTTCTCTACTTAACGTGTCAGATCAAACTAGTAACAATACATCCAGTTCTTATTTATTCCAATGCACCCTATGAAAAGCGTGACAAAACATTAGAAAATTCACAAGATCAACTCTCCTCCTGTTCATAAAAACATGGAATTCTGACTGAATTGGTGGTAGCTTTTGAGAGCACAACTGTGACCGCTGATCGGAGATCAGCAGGACTTTCGAGGATTAGAGCAACCGATGAGCTTGCCTACATCCGTATACAGTGAACGAGATTTTCGGATTCGCGAAATGTTCAATGCAAACATGAACGGTTGACCATCGGTAATGTCATCACTCCCTTCTACTTGCTAAAAGGTGGTATTAGTTGAGGCTGCACGATTAGAGAGCTAGAAGAAAGGCATGACATATCTTGGTTCCATGTTAGGTCACAAGTGACCCAACTAGCAAAAATACTTATCAGGTAGCAAAACGCAATGTACGACGTGTGCATCTTTACAGCGGCATATTTACGTGCAAAATTCTCTGAAGCATGCTTTTAAATTCCTACATTTGTGAACTGAACTATCTGAACAATGAACTTTCGCCTGCCTTTGAGCGATTATGTGCACAAACACATTTCCGCAGGGTCTCATTTTTGGGCAGACCACGTGATTTGTCCTGATCGTTCACAGCCAAATTAAATAATACTCTTTCAATCCTGCTGTGTCAGCTGCACCACTGAGTTTGTGAAATAAATTAGTGTGCAATTCTTTTAATAGCACCGACTGAATCGTCCTTAGTTGATACAACCTCCCCTTTATGTTGTCTTTTCTAGATAAAACGTCGTAACCTACAAATCAATCAAAGTTTACCATGCTTCCGTCATTTCGGTTGATAGTTGCAAACATTCAGTCCTCAGTCTGCAAGCTCCTACATAACAGTAACTTTATAAATAAACGAGCTGCTGCGCAAAAAGCTCAAGTGTGAAAAGGAGCCTAAGTAACTATGACTCCAGCTCTGCGTTCACCAGAGGGAAGAGAAAGCCAGTCAGTCAAAGTGTGATCAATCTGTTCGGCCCTGTGCTGTACCCACACCAAAATCCGCTGGCCGGCTGAGTATCGATCGCCCAGTTTGTTTCCGCAAATCACTTCAGCAGTAAGGCTGGCTCAGACAGAGAGAGCACTCGGTCGGCAGTGCTGTGGCTTTAGCTTCAACAAACTCAACGCTTCCAGATGTGACGTCATTAAAATAATTGGAAAACTGTGGAAAGCCGGAATAGAAACTTCAAATCCGAGGGTTCGTCTCAAAAGTAATCTTGTCTGTACGGAACAAATCACACAACCTGCTCAGTCACATCTCCTGATACCACCTTGAAGTATGTTTTCAATTTCATATCGCTTGGATTTGTCTCTTCCTTGTGTATTGGACCAGCTCTGTCACACTGGCTCAGTCGGTCGAACGATTTGATTTGTGAACTGAGGAGCATAAGGCTTGAACCCTGAGAAAGTGGTCGGGACTGTTCGAGAGATGTCAACGGTTCTGTCTAATCAGAACGGGGTTAGCGATCAAAGTGGAGACCAGATCATCCGATCCTGTTCCTACTAATTCATCAAACTGTGGGTCTTATTGGTTCCATTGACAGGGGTGTCTGTGTATCTCATGTTCACTAGGAATGAGTTTTAGGGTCGTGATAGACCTCAAAGTGTAATGTGAGAGTGAAAAAAATTTCATTAGTTCTCTTGCATACATGGCTGGCGGACGCAAGTACACTCACATCAGTCCCGAAACACGTAGACGTATAATTAAGGCATTGGCGAGATGTGATGACTAGCGCACGGCTGCTCTTTTATACAGTCATGTGTAGTGTCGCTTACCAATGGCTTCATGTAGATTAAATCAGTTACGAAACTTGGCCTCGGAAATAGTATAGAAGCAAGATTCTAGCAGGATCAGAGGTCGATATGTTACTGGAGGGGATTTCCGTGGATCCAACTATTACACTGAGATTTTTGGGATTGCGTATCAAGGCTGAGTTTGAGAAGGATGAATTGACCACAAGGATTAGTGGAAACCTGGATGGCCGGTGCTTAATTCTCAACAGACTGCGTCAAATATCCGTTGGCATGAACTCAAATGAGAGTCTGGAACTAAGGTGACTGTTTGCGTATCGACTGATGGAGTGTTGTGCAAATTCAAAAACTGTTTGCCGAATTGATGACGAAATTCAACTTGTTCTGTGTGAGATCATTGAGACGTTCATTAAAAGGAACGAGGGCATGCCCTTCGGTAACAACTAGCCAAGGCCGTAATCTTCATTTGATTAGAGCTATGAAATCCAGCCCGGTAGTAGGCTATACGACTGAGGGAGGAGCATAAAATAGCAGCGATTCCGAGGGCTGGATGCGAACTCTGCTGGATCAGGTGAAGAACAATACACCTGTCAGACGTTCTGTTGATATGCGACAACGCACCATGCCACACTGATCTGGAAAGTGTGTTTACCGAGTAATTATATAATGCAGAAAAACTGTTACGACTGGTGAACTATTCACCGATTGTGAATGTCTGGAGCATGTTCAAAGCAAGAGTTAAAAGGCAACTACAGGTGTATCATGAGACGAAAGTAAAAGGAGATCCTCAGGGTGTGTGGAGTCAACAGGAGTGGTGAATGCGGGCGCTGGAAAGTGCAATCATTTTTGCTGTACGCGACGTCACCGGAGACCGCTGCACTAGCTTGTTGATCATGCCGAGAGGTGTTCTTTACAGGCGATGGACGGTGGAGCGATGTGGTCATAACCATAAACCTCCATCTCAGTGAATGAACAATGCTGTATTCAGAACAAACACAAGTTGATCGTGTACTTCCCACATTTTAGTAATTAGTTCTGACTGAACTAGTGCATGACCCATGAGTGCGCATAGATTACGTCAGATGTTCTCTTTCTGACTGAAGGGTTAAGAACAACTGAGCTCTGCAAATTCCCGAACCAACCAACCACTCTAATACCACGGGCCATTAAATGAACATATCCAACGCCCCGTTGTCTCAGTGTTTCATTGTCCGTTGCTGATATTAGACGTATTTGACTTCATTCACTTTTTTAAAATCCACTTCCATCCATTTCCTCTTTACACTTATTAACCGTTCGGTATGATTTTTCTTTTATCTAGGCATGAGAGAGAAGATTTTCACACATCGTATAGGCAGTGGAACAGAGTTATATCCAGGTCACTACAACAACCTTGTGTTTGGTCTAGTTGCGGCAGGCAGATAGCAGGGCCGCCAAATTGTCTGTTCTGCAACTACCCCCAGGACAGAACCGCGGTGAATATTGTAACCACAAGCAATGGCGAACAGCCCGACCCAGTAAATATGAAGTGATGACTGACTTCGGCCAGTACGACCCTTTAGGGGATCAACCTCGTCAACAGCCTTCGGCAAAAGTCGTGAGCGATCAGTAGATTCGCGATACATGAATATCCCTCATGAAACCGACGCTGCTGTTCGACGTGTTCGAAGCTTAATACCGTTGTCTTGAAGAAGTTAACAAGCGGACCCTCCAGCCGGTTTGAACCACCAAAAACAATTATGTTGGTGAGTTTGTTGGTTCATCTCTTCACCTACCCTTGGAGCTAAGTGGGACTGCAAACCGTCAACCAGCCTTCAATAGAGGGTCATTTGACAAGGATCCGGGCTGATTGGAAAGTCTTTGGGAACACAGCATTTGCGATCAATTGCGAGTGACATTCAGTTTGTGTATAGCCAAAATCTTTTACTGCTCGACAGTAGTCAAGTTTGTTTGACGTATTCGGTTACGTGGTCACCTAGTAGAGTATAGACCCACCGCAATACCCATCACACTTTGAAAATCATAACCAGGATTTCTGACTCACTAATTGGTCCACCGTCGTTCATTCCGTGTAATCAGCGTCATGTGATGGAGTTTCTCTCTTCGCCAAAATATTTCCAGTTCAACACTGACGTCAGAATGCCCCAGCAACACAGCCGGGGTTGTTCGGTCGAATTCAGTCACGGTGACCGTGGATGCCTTGGCTTTCTAACGTTACGAGGTAGCAACGTGATACGAACTGTGTTCAGTGACACCCCTCATCCCATGGCCACCAGACTAGGTCGTGAAAGACGTCTACGTCACCATCCTGTATGACTCATTAAATGTTGCCCTGGTGGCTTGGTCTCAGGGTTGGTTGGTCTCACTTGGAGTTAACATCTGAACTACACAATAGCCAGCCAACCGGACCAGTAGATCAGTCAGAACAGTGTTGGGCTAGTCGGTGTGTATAAACAAAGACAACTTCGACAAGGTCGTCAAGCCAATCCATTCGATATTTAATTACACCTCCTCAAATGAGAACGACTAGAATAAGATATCCTGAAGTCAACTCGAGAAGTTGACTTATGAACCTTGAGAGGCGAATGTTCGGCATATACACAGTCAGGTATATTACTTACACTGTTAGACAAAATGATGCACAGGGTGATTTCCAGCCGTCAGGTAGCGTAGGACATACAATGCATGTGCACACCTGCAGTGCAACCATTTAGTCAGGACCAGTGTGCACCGACTAGCTGTCTCAGACCCGATTATAAAAGGGTAATGGCTCTGACAATCGTCTCGCTTCAATTATGTGTGCACGCGATTCTGGCCGTCGACTGGGTTAAAGCGCTACTGAAGAAGTAGTCAACTGATAACGAAAAATGACATATTGTGAGATGTTAACAGTTCATCCGTTATTTTCAGTCGCGACTGAAACACTGAAACAGCGGGCCGTCGGAGATGTTCATTTAATAGCCCGCAATATTGGAGTGGTTGGTTGGTTGGTTGAGGAATTTATGAGATCCACAGACACCCCTGTCAATGGAACCAATAAGACCCACAGTTTGATGAATTAGTAGGAACAGGATCGGATGATCTGGTCTCCACTTTGATCGCTAACCCCGTTCTGATTAGACAGAGCCGTTGACATCACTCGAACAGTCCCGACCACTTTCTCGGTCAAAATAGCCAACTCGAACTGTTCTAATTGAGATTGGTTGTCCCTTTGGGTTAGTTGGGTCAATTATACTCTTGTCTTCACGTCCAAGTTTCTACCGTGGAGATCCTAATGCACCGAGAACATGAACCAAAGACTTTTCACTTCAACTCAAGCAGCTGACGTTCGACTCTACTTGTAGGTTGTTCAGACAGGAGTGAGTTTCGTTGTCCAGTTGTCTTTTTCAGTTTTGTTGGGAGATGCACCTTCTGAAATCTTTCTCCTTTGAGTTTGTTACTCATACGTGCATAAGCGGAGAATCACTAGCATTGAGGTTGTCGCGGTCTTCTTAAGGCTAGATCAACGGACTAGTAACAATGTTTGGTTGCTGCTGTTGAACTTTATCATTCCACGTCTCTGGTGTGCAGCTTGGGTCATAGAATTACTAAACAGTTCTCTTAGATACTGTCCTTGGCTGTTTGTTCTGCAAAAGATTTGATGTGGTTGGCTTGCCACAGCCAAAAATGAAGGTTATCTCGATCGTTATATAAAGGTGAATTTAGATAGCTTCCAACCCTGGCGGACGTCCTCGCGGTCTGTATCCCACGATAGTCCCTGACCAGTAAAGATTTGCGAATTTTAAAGGAATTTGGTTAAGCCTCATACCCCTTACTAAATTGCCGTTTCATCAGAAACTTCCTGTTGGTTACTGGTGACCTGGAATGGTGCAGTAGATCATTGGATTTTCGTAGTCTACACTCAATCAAAGTTTCAGCCGGATATGTTCTCTCCGAAACTTGTTGATCCGGAGTCTTCCGCAGACTGGGAAGGAACGTTTCATGGGCACATGTATGGCTGTCCACTTTGGCTTTATTAGGCCCCCGCCAGTCGGTCACGTAGTCTGATTACAAATGCTAAGGTGGTGGTCGAATGTAGTCAGTGTGATTAGGTTTACAGAGGTCTGTGGATGTTTTCAAGTTGACCGTTACTCACACTTGATCGTAGCTTTCGCATCCAGATAGACTTACTAGCCAGCCTCTTTTGAAAAGAAGCACTAGACTCGATTTTTGCTCTCATTAGAGCTCGTCAGTAGTGTAGAAGAAGTCAAGTGATGATATCAAGAACGGTGTATTCACTACACTACAGATTGAATCTCAATAATGTCTTAATGCGAATCAATATATATGAGACAAAAATAACTTCCTTGACTTTGATTGGCTTGTGTCCTGTCACTCGTTCTTATTGGTTGGCACCGTCCACATCCTTCGTTGTTTTTTAAATAACTTTGGGGATCTTCCGGTTTCTCAATACGAATTCATGTTCCCGATTGTTCTCGATTAGGCTAGAACTATTATCCAGTGTCGACGTAGATCCTTTACGCAAGTGCACCCTGTTTCTTCGCAGTAGTCCTTGATTAATACTTAGTACTTCGCACGATCGTTCGCCTGCTCCTCTAACAACTGTTCATTTTTGCCAGATGTTTGTTCCTGCCCAAAGTGGTTGTATCCAAACTGAATCACCTTCTGCCAGTTGTGGTAATTCCCGCGACCCTCTGTCGTATATCAGTGCTTCCCCTTCCATGCGTTTTTTCAAACGTTGTCGTGTTACCGTCCATGGGGTTTGATATGGATCTAAAGCGTTTTCAACCAAAGGTATCCTGGTTTTCGTTCGTCGCCAGGAAAGTCTTTGTACGGGACTCAGTTCTATATCGGCAGACGGTGTGTTTCTGTGCTCTAGCAGGACCAAGTACGGATCTTCGTTGGTTGCAAGGCATTTCTTCATTATTTTCTTTGCTTCTTTGACGGCTGATTCTGCTTTTCCATTAGACTGAGTGTGATAAGGACTGGAAATCTCGTGTGCAAAACGACATTTATTAACGAAGTCTGCAAATTGATGAAATGGGAACTGTGGACCACCATCTGATCTGACGCGTTCTGGAATCCCGTATCGTGCGAACTGACTTTTCAGTTTGTTGATCACTTCTTCTGATGAGGTTGTGTTAAACTTTTCGACAAGTAGTGCATATCCTTGCCACGGCCGACATTTGAACCTCGACCATTGCAATTATGAGGCAACCGTGTTGACCACTGAGCCATTGACCGGTCGAAACTCCAGTCTACTGCTTCTTTTCGAATGAGGCTGGCTGGAAAGTCTATATTAATGCGAAGGCTGCGATCAATTGTGAGTGATGATCAACTTGAGAACAAACCAAATCCCCGACTACTCATCAGTAGTCTGCGGATGTTTTGGAGATAACGTGGCTCGTTGTCTGTCATGGTTGTTTCCGGCACTCCGAAACTTTTCTATGGTTGATCCACCTTCAACCCCGTTGACCTTACCGACTTTGTTTCCATCAGATAGATTTCTTGTCATTTTCTGTCTATGTCGATAAGCGCCAAGAATGGATTGTTCAGTGTTCTGGTGAAATCGCTGTGCACGCGGATCGACGACCTCTCAGGTACTGATCCCGATTGCAGCTCAGCTTTCAGTGGGGATTTGGTAGCCTTTGCAAAGGTTCTCGATGTCGGAGTACATAAGGGGCCACTACACATAATTACATGTCAAAGTGTTCACCTGAAGGTTACCGGGATGACCGCGACGACTTTATCTCAGAACCTGCGTTCTGGAACCAGTGGGATAATCTCACCTTTACCTAACAAGATGTAAGGATTGACGACAGAAGGATAGTCCATTCGTCCATTGTGACAATCTTTCCGAAGATATCGCCGGAGATTTTGCAGCAATTGACTTCCACTTGCCAATTGTTGCATTACTAACACAGTTTCGAGGAGGTTCATAATTGCCAATGCTGCCACGAGCTTCACTATAAATTCCACCAAAATATCTGTAGTTACTATGTCCTCATTTTCAGCGGTGTACAAAGCAAGTGATCACGGTAAAACGTTTGCTTTGACGACGCTGGTCACCGAGTGATACTGGATGATAAAGTCACAACTAAACAGCACAGATGACTAGCACTAGAGGTGATTTGCTGCGTTTACTAGATAGTCTTTCTCTGACCTTAGTACTGCGAGTAGCGGTCAGGGAACTAGTCAACAGGATGAAATGGGGGCCACAAAGCATTATCTGAAATTGCCTAACCGAGAATATGACTGCCAGTGCTTCTTTTTCAGTGTGACTGTAATTCCTCTTTACTCCAGTTAGCGTCTTGAATACGTGAGCTGCTGCTTTCTTAGAGCCCTCTGGGAATCGGTGAGGTGTGACCCCACCAGTACCGTAGTTTGGTGTATCCGAGGGCGGAAATGGGTCGGAAGCAGTCCAGAAATGAGCCTAGCCCCAACAAGATCAAAAGCAATTTGACGTTCAGAAGACCAGTTCCACTTTTGTATCCTTGCTCAAAAGTTGGCTTAACTGTCCTCCTATACGGTTTATCGCAGATAAGAGGATAGAACAGTGTCTCACCAATCCGAGGACTGCCCTTAACCTCGGACCGTCAATTGAATGAGGCATTTGATTGGCTATGTCGACACTGGCTGGGGAAAGAAGTGGTTATGCTTGATTAACCCCGGGCAGTTGATCAACTGCATACACATATTGCACCATTTCGGCACAACGATGAAACCCAACTTCTGGAATTCGGTTAAAGTCACGATCGAGCCTTCCGTACATATAATCAGGGTGCATGCTCGTTTAAGTGATTAAGAGATATGCTGTTAAGCTCGGAATGTCAGCCATCATTGCGTTCATGATCTTCCAGAGGATTCTAGATATTGATTTTACACCAAAGTGGGGGACGATGATACTAGGATGACTCAAGTTGGGTGTTTCGTTGTTTTCATCTTTCAATTAAGCTTCGGCCAGGTCAAAGTTTGCAATGCATCTGGCAATGTTTAGCCTAGCAAACAAATCTTAAGCAACTGGAAGAGGTTATCGGTGATCCTCTAGCGTGAAGCCAAGTTCCGTTGAAAAAACTGCACATAGCCGAA
The DNA here is from genome assembly GCA_008508345.1 of Paragonimus westermani. Classification (NCBI taxonomy): domain Eukaryota; kingdom Metazoa; phylum Platyhelminthes; class Trematoda; order Plagiorchiida; family Troglotrematidae; genus Paragonimus; species Paragonimus westermani. The sequence continues at coordinate 109,312 of QNGE01000594.1, forward strand.
CAAAACCGATTACGTTCTTAATAGTGACAATAGGGTTACCTAGGAGGGATACGTGACGGATTGAGTGCACCTGGATTTTTGAAGTCTGGTCAATTCTTTATCCGCTACTGGCATAGCCGCATACCACATAGGGTACAAGTTAGTTTCTGATCTGCCGGTGGAACTGGAACCTTTACACCACTGCGCAACTGGTAGAGCGGCATATTCAAAAGATTCATTCAGGTAAAGGCCTAGAAGATTCGGCTTGGGACGATTGGTATGATAGTTCGTACCGCTTGTATGGACGTGATCGTACGTGCTACTACAGTTCAGCTCTCCGATTAGTGTCATTTTTCATCCAGTTCGTTCTCAGATAAATGCCAAGTTTTCTCGCACATCTAAGAAAAATGTCCTTCCACGTTTGTCAGCGTGTTGTCAGAACCGGTGTCCGACATTAAATATGATACGCGTTTCTGTTTTCAGTCCCAATGAGGCTTAAATTGTGGAAGTGGGAGGGGACTAGCGGAAGAGCAGGAATCTACTGTGCTATCAAAGTAAATCGGATTAGAGGGGTGCTTTTACCGCTCTGAGTATGTAGTGACAGAGAGGCGACCAGTTCAGCAGTGATTAAAAATGAAGATACAAGTCATATGTGGTCGCAGCTGTCGGATTCACGTAGAAAAAAAGAGACTAAACTCAAATTCTGCCCATGTTGAAGTTTGTTGTTGATACGTGTCCTTGCTATACCTAAATTCTCATGAGGCAGCGGTGTTGACCTCTGCTTCACTGACCTCACGTTGGGCTGGACCGAGTTATCACGCCTGAACGCGTGGACACATTCGTTTGTGAATAGTTCCCAGGTTGCCCAACTGCTCTGCGAAAAGATACAAAACCGTTTTAACTCAGATCCATGACCCCACTAGTCGGAACTCCCAAACAGGCTGTGGTCACATAATTCATTGTGTTCGTTGACCTATGCACTGCGTGGTGAGAAATATTAGGGGACTTGTTTAGGATTGACTGAACACTCGGTACACTTGATTGCATCGTCCTCACTAACACTGACTTTACAGATTCAAATTTCACTCGTGTTTGCTCCCATCACTAATCTATATTTTTGTCACCAGCATGACTTGGACTGTTTTGATTTTACTTGTCCATGAAGCCGGTTTTTAAAAATAATTTTCTTGCAACGTCAAATTTAGCCGAATGTGATACCTGACTGTTTTGTTAATCACATAGGCAGCATAAATTGCGCTACTTAGATTTAATGCTCAGTTGTACGCTACAAGCAATAAACACCTAACTGTAGAAGGTTCTGTGTGAAACCGATTAGTTCTTAGCTCAAACGCTTTATACTGTTATGACTTAACCACGAAGTCCATTCTTATGTATGACTGTCATCTAAAGTTGGGACATCTGGTGCATTTGGGATGTGCACTTTCTTAAATTGCAGGAGATATCCCTCATTCACTGGTCACCGTTTCTCCTATGGCTCCCTAATTTACCTGCTCCCTTCTGTTGGCATAAACATTCACTGAATTTGAACTAGCTGATTCGTTGTTACATAGCATGTGGTTTGTGTTAGTGTTTGTCCCCCTGTTCTGGTCCCGAATTACAATTGTGTAGCAAGCGACCGGTCGGGTCGAATGAATTTGCATTAGACAATGACAATAATCCATGGTCGTTCGTACCGGCATGTTTGCTCGCACAAGAAACCAACTATCCGACCACTAAGTCAGTCATTCAATCAACCGGTCAATCAGTCCCGCTTCTGTTCATTCAATTTGTGTCACGCTCATCTGGTTCATAACAGAGAAATAATTTTGTTCCCCTTTTTCTTGACGAACACAAGCGCCGTATAAACAGCTACCTCATACCGCAATTATGCTGATGAGGCTTTGGACAGAACTTGTGAGCTGTTACGGGAGGCGGACAAACTATCAGGGGGTTGGATAGGGTTAAAAATGAAACGTGATTAGTAGCGGCTAGTCACCCTCCCATTCAGAGAAAACCTAGCTGGCAGATTGTTCAGGGAGGTGCTTGTTATTGTTAGGCAACGTGTGCAGGTTGCCAACAGACAGGTTCGATTGTGCGTGTAAGCGATTAGCCAACATACAATCCGTAACATACTCATAACATGATTGATTGAATATCAAACAATTGTGCGGTTTAGCAGCGATTAGGTTACTTAACATCCATTCTGAATTTTTTCGTAGGTAGTTTTCCTACTGATTGCTGTGTAGTCTTGAACGTTGAACATTTCGTGATCCTCAGAGGGCATTACTCAGGCTTATCAATCGTAGTTTCCAGTTAGTTGTACTGAGACCGATTTGGCTTCCTGTCTGTATCTACCAAACCGGTGCTTGGAAGTTGTAAGTCAAATCTACGACCCTCTGTTACGAATTCAATCTTCTATCAATTAACCCTACAGGCAAACCGGCAACCTACGTGGCAGAATTCGTCCAGCTATCAACGTCCCCTATCTGAATTCCGCTTGAAGTACAAACTTAATTCTCATCTGTTTGATCTAGCTATGGCCATTTGTTCTGAACATAAACAATACTGTTCGCAATCTTACACTCGAGTTAAAACGGAGATTTCTGAAACCACACAGTATTTTCTCTCTTTAAAGCTTGCTTGTATCAATTGATGACAATAAGAGCAGCGGCAGTGCCTGTTTTCACCGTTGGCTAACCAGAGCAATTTTGCTGCAGGAAACCATTTTCATTCTTAAAAATAACCGTTTAATAGTTGAACTCGAAGTGGGACGAGCCTAGTCCCAGAGCTTACCGGTAGGAAACTTAGCAGTTGTAGTCGTTGCGGCCATTTTCACTACAGGTACACATTAGCTCTTTAGTCTAAGTGACTGTCAAGCACACTCGCAAATTACACTTATAAAGAGACGATCCGATCAACATGTTCAATTAATTGTTACCGAAGTAACTCTGACCACCTAACCTGTTTTCAGGTTGAAATGATTGTCCGATCATCCTGGAACGCCGGAGAGAGGTCATTCAGCGCTTCGTACAAATTCTCAAATTTTACTTGAATTTCTCGCCTGTCAACTTGGGAAGAATCTTAAATTTCAGCCCATGTGCCGGGACCTCTGAACACATTCCCGTAAGTCGCTCTGACGGCAAACTGGAAACCTGTTACAGACTGTCCACAGGGAACATGCGCTCTTCATCCGAACGAGACAAACAGCCTTGAACACCACATAGAATCTTAGATTCAGGATTCTGCAGTGGCATATCAACGGAAGGACAGCAGGCACCGAAACAAAACATCTCTGGACCTCTTGATATTTGTTTAGTCGTATTTGTAAAGTCGTATTATACGAATTCACCAACGTTCCGTTTAAAAAAATAATTGATGTTTTGTGCTAATCTATTTCCAAAGCAAGGCATCGTGAAAGTAAGGTAGTTAACACTGGATACATTCACCTGTCCTCAAGCACGAGGATGGCTTGTTGGACAGCGTGTCAGCACTCTGTCCGGTGTTCGGTCATCCTAATGCTCGTTGTCAAACAAACAAATGTCTGATAACGGATTTTAGTGTGGATCTGAAACGTCACAATAAAGCATTCACTACTCAATGTGTGTTTTTTTCAAATATTTTACATATGCTACCTGAGATGCAGACATTCTCATATATATATATATATATATATATATATATATATATATATACTTGAGTCCGCGCGTTCCATTAAGTTGTACCCAACATGGTGTCAATTTTGAAAATTGTATTGGCTAGACACTTGGTGGAATAGTTTCTACTACTGAGAAGTTCGTCAGGTCTTGTGATTTGGATAAGGCCCAACATTGTGGGCCAAGAACGCGGATGGCGCATAGGTTATTTATTCAGAAAACCAACACAATCATTATACGCTTTAATGTGAAGACAAACAAATACACTCATTTGTGTACGGTGCTGGTCTCAGAATGCCACGATTACCACAAACGCCAAGACTAGGTTCCTGCACGTGCCGAGAGCCATTTCGCATCAGTGTTTTTCATTTAGTATTATTTTCGCGGCCACTCCAGTGTCAAAATCCATGCTGTTGCCATGCTACTGAATAGTAGTGGTGTGAGTAGTATATTGTGATCGCTCGTTCGCACTGCACCAGTTGTGAAAGAACAGGGCTTTATCTGGACTCAACCCAGCGACAGAATCGGTACGCTCAAACAGGGCACTCCCTCTACTGGCTGAGTTAGGAAGCCATGACACAAGCTCGAAAATCTCGTTTTAGAGGCATAAAACTGCTAAACCCATAAACTCGGTAACTCACATTGCATTGCGCTACACTCTACATTTCACTGAATGGTCCGAATACTGAAACAACGGAGAACTAAAATGGCACAGTTAGTACGTATGTGGACCGGCTGTTAGATTGCACGTCTGTAACTACCACTCTTTATGTCACTCTTCTGCACCCTGATGACCGTATCGAAACGACTTCGTAGCTTTATGCGCAGCTGTGAAATTCTTGTTGCACACCCTCTAGTCATTCTCAAGCTTCCCGCAGCTTGTTTCACTATCACCGGGCTCGAATATAAGGTTTGTCTAGGTCTGTGGGACTCTTTCTCCTCCAACACATTACATTTCTTAATATTTTCAAAAGCACATTCTATTCTCAATGATTGCTCTCCACTCTTAACAAGGTCATCCGATACCACTGACCTTGTTTAACAAGATAGCAAATAAAGCGCTTTTTCTACCGTTGTCTGAAAATGACTAGCAGTTTCACATCACTGTGGCCAGCAGTTTTGTTTACGCCGATGCTTCATTCGTCTGAAAGAGAGTCCCACCCGTCCCTCCGGAAAAATTTCGGCAGCATCCACCAATGCAAAGTTAACCGGCCCGAACCTCATCTCTGAAAGCCAGAACTCATTGTCACCATTGGCGGTCATGAAGGCTGTACGCCACATCCTGCGGTGATTTCATTCGAAGCAGTCCAGACAGAGTTTGTTCAATGAGGATTATCAATGCGGTGAATTGTTTGAAGGATCCCTCCCATCTAAAAAAACATAACGTTCAACCGTTGATGATAAGTTGGCCAGATGCTGGGTTAAATTACGTAAGTGCTGCGCTAGTCTCACCCACGTACTCACCCGTTAAGGTAGCATCAAATCCTGAAGGTGAACCATTCGGCAGGATTGATTACAGTCCACCACGGTTTGTCATTTCATTCCACAATGACCCCGACTTTCCAGAGACAAGCCACTGTGCTCCGTTCACCTCACAATTCATTTTGCTGGACTATTCGAGCTGAGTTTGACCGCCACTATTCGCAGTCGTTGAAATCACAAATGAAATTATTTGCTCTCCAGCCTAGGTCTAATCACTCACAGGGTAGTCACTGGCGACTTTCTGTCATGAGAATTTAACCTCCAGGTACTCTTTTATGGTGTACCATTAACGAGCGAGACAGAAAGTCGAGCAACATGGTGGGTATCTACTGTTAAATTAGACGGCGTGTGGGGCGCGGTCGGTTTCATATTCATATTCTCAACGTAGCTTTTCTAGAAACCCCAAGTGATCCATCTAGCATTATTCCATTTTTCCAAGGGCCGAAGTTGATAAGCCGCACTGCAACCCGTGTCATCGTTCTACATACTGCCACATTTTATGTAATCAACTAGCAAACCTTGCTCATAACATTCAAAAAAACTGAGTCAGACATGATGTACTCTGTGATTACGAAAACTGCGTGTCTGAGGAATTAGTGATAGTGTGGTGGATTGTCAGGCCGAAGGTGCNTCATAAACGAGAGAGCGCACGTTGCATGTGACTGGCGATTTGGACAATTCAGATTGTGCTTTATTGGACGCCTTCTCGCTACAATAGGATTATTCCCTCCCGGCTATATTGTTTAAGAAGAGCTATGCACATCATAGCAAATTTCTTATATGAACCCAGTTGTATTCTCATGGTCTGGTACAAAATGGCCGCTATTTATGATGTTATTGCAGTGAATGACCATTTAAACCGGGCTGCATGAAATTAGAAGACTGCAAATCATTAGTCCTATTCACGAAATACTGTCACTAAATCGATTCGTTATTTCGTTGGTTGCCAGATGGATTTAATCTATCAAGCTTATGTACTCCTCACACCTAAAGGACTCACCTACCATTTCTCTATCAAAATTAATCAGCTAGCCAGTAACGATCGTGGGCACTTGACTACTCCAGATTCCCTAAAGACTTATTTCTACCGGATGCGAACTTGATTCGTTTGCACTATTTTTTACAGATGGCTCATTTGGAAGGAAAATCTGTGTCTGAATATTTCGGTTTTGGATGTGGTAGCATCCTGCTTCTCCTATAGGAGAGTCGGAAAAATTCTTGTATACATTACCAAAAGTTACCTCATCTAGCTTTTTTGTCTAATAACTTCGCAGGTGATCCGATTTGTCACTCTTCTTTGGGAAACCTGTTAACTGTTTCCCACTTACTGTGATGCATTGCCCTATTTCTAATATAAGCCATTCTCAAAAATATGCTTGTGGCTTTTTCATTCGCTCTGCCGTTAGCGCTTACTTTTTTAGAAAGTTGCACAGACACGTTTCTTCAGTATAAAACATGTAATCTGTCCATATTTCACTTAGACCTTCAAGATTAGAAATCGGTCAGTCTCGTGGTATAAATTCGTCACACTGTTAACCAGTTACTTCTTTCTGTCTCAGTCGAGAGTTTGAGTTAGCTGTTTGGCTAACATTCTTATTTAGGAATGCTACGCACAGCATGCAGCCAACGGGTACAATTACCTGCCAGATTGAAAGAATACGTTTGTCCACAAAACAAGACGTATGGGTAACTGGTAAAAAAACTATCAGTGTGATAGCAAGTGATCAGACAGGTCCACAAGATAATCAGAAAAACAGACCGACATCGTACACAGTTGAGTCAGGTATGCAACCAGTTGGATCTGGTAACCATCATCGAAAAGGTGGGAGATCGTTTTGACATTGATGGATTTTGTAAGCAGTCGATTAAGTGAAAAATCGGACCTACAACGGGTGACCACTTGGTACTTTGTTATATGCTCACAACTGTCCGACAGACCACGGTATGGTGGTTATTGACGTTGTCGGAAAGCAGGTAAGTTGCTTTTCTTATCTGTTTTAGTTCCACTGTTATCAACTTCAAGCCAAGAATGAAGATATTTCACCAGTTAGAGAAAGTAACCAGTATACTTTCCCACAAAAAGATGTTAATAGATAGCACGAAGTAATTATGGTACAGTTTGTACTGTTAACTAAACTAATTTTGAATTCTAGAAAATAAGGCGTAGGAGTTATCGTACAGATTCATGTAACTCATTACCTATGCAAACTCCTACACGAAAGACAATCTATCGGTTGGCCATCCCAGCGTTATTTCAAACCACAACATCACGATTGGATAAACAGTTTCGTCGTCAAACCTCAGCTATACACCGTGTTCTTTGCTCCGTATTAGACCATTCAAATAATCGTCTGTGGCGTTAGGTGTGCCACAGATTTCAGTCAAATTAGAGACAGTGATTTCTTCAACACTAATATATATGTGGAAATCCGAATTCATGCACCATGGATATAAGCTGGTTATTGCAAACAGGTCCCAATTCGAATACTCTTCCCAGGGTTATTTCGAAGTCTAATTATATCAGTAGGTAATATTTGAAAACAAAATCGTGTTCAGTATAGATCAAAGCTGCTTTGTTCGGTTTTTAAATGCAAGTTCAGAGCATCTGGACTGAATTCTTATCGTTCTTCTGTGATAGTTGATACAAACAATGATCTACGGTTTGTAACCGTACTGTGACACCCAAACTTGCAGGCTGGATGTTTACCGTTAATATGGCCTGAACATATTAAGCATAACAGTTGAAGTATTTAGTACTGAAAGGAGAGAATTGACGTACTTGAGTTGTTTAAATATTGACTCAGTAATACTGCAATCTCCTTGAATATGGCAAATTGGATTACAACTAGCCTTGTACGCATCCAAATTGCGGCAATGTTCCCAACTGTTGGTATGTGGCCCTCTCTTACATTCACCATTCCATCCATGCAACATATTGTGGTGAATTATCAAACCAGAGGTACGGGTACTGTAACTCTCAGCGGAATACACTAACGAGGCATGGAGGTAAGTCCAAAGACCAACAGTCAGCGCATCCGGTGCAGCGTGGGCGATCGGATGAGTCATCAATCAAATGGATCGGAACAACGGACAGGACGCGGCTGGCATACGGGATGGACGACCATATCCGGGGGGCGATTATTCCAACACTGGATGAATATCTCGGAATGGTCGTAGAATACGGTCAGAGGCCACATCGGATAGATTGTGGACAGCACGAGCTAACGGTCGAGACATCGGCCAACAAGATCGGACCAACGGACGAGGAATGGCAGGCGAAAAACCCCCTGACAGAAGACGTCGATCACACACAAATTGGGTTGAAGTGCACACTACATGCGAGAGGAAACCAGGGTTGTTGTGCCCTGGAATTCTGATTCATAAACGCAAGCGCGGCGTGACATGGCAACCGGCGATTTATGCAATAAGAACTGTGCTTTATTGAACGCCTTTTTTGTTAAGATAGGACTGAAAATTACCAAGCCTATTGCGTACTGTTTTTGCAGCTGTACAAGATAATCGTACTTGGCCGACCGAAGTGCACCATGTCTAAAGATAGCATAGATCATGAGTGGCGAATAATCACAGCGATCATACTTTATGCAGAAAGAGATATTAATATTAACGGGTTGACCGGTTAAGTCTCTTTGGTTGCGAAAGTCTTGGTTAACTGTGAGAGGTGGTCACTTAACAATAACCAGTCCTCCCCAGTGGTGACCAAAGTGAACCTTACGACAGAATGTGACATACAGCTGCTAGTTATCTGGCTCATCCCTGGTCCTGCAGGCAACCAGTTTGTTCATCATGTAATGTTGCATCACTCCTACTAGCCTTGGTATGACCTATCGGCTTGCAGTTCACAGGCATTGTTCTGTAAGGTCTGTACCGAATAACTATGACCCGGCGGGCTGAATGATTAGAATTTCAGGTAAGCAGCTATATTTACATGTCGTGTCCAGTAACAAACGCTTGGATAAACCATGGCAAAAGATCATCAACTTCTTAGAACATTCGTGAACAACCGTAATGTGATGGATGCAAATTTACTGTGGCCATAAACATTCCTATGGCTTAAGACGAAGCTTTTATGAGAGCTTGAGAAGGTGGCAAGCTGGTGATACAGTACAAATTTAGAGATTTGGCTGCTTCACGCAACAAATACACTGTTGCCGTTCGGGGCTATGTTCTACAAACACACTAGTTTTGAACAGTCCTCCGTTTACAAATTCTTGCTAGCCAGTGTCAGAAATCAATGGGGAGGTGGCTTTTTTCGAACAGACACGCTGTTTGACAGCTGCTCTTATTCACCAGGCTTGTGTGCAGGCTGCTTTGGAACATCATTTTGGTGTTAGTAGTTCAATATTCGCCTAACGATTTGGGTTATCACTGACATTACGTAACCCTCGATTTGATAAAGTTTGACGTCACTGGAACGATATTATAGCACGTAGACCAGGGACAGCGAGTCTCTTCCACCAATTCAATAGTGTGACCAAATAGGTGCGCATTAGCATGTTGACAGCCCACAGATTTTTAGTCAGACATCTGAATATTTCTCCCAGATTGCGTTGGTCTGGCAGAATAGTATACAGGTAGCGTCTTTAAATCAAAACTTGCACTCGTAAACCGTTTCTCATTACTCAATGAGTGGTTATAATCAGCCACTCAAAGAAATGAGGACAGACGACAGTGACATTGGCCTGACTGCTCCTTTTGGCTCAAACGGACTAGCTCACGCCTAGACCATACCTCAGTGTACAACACGAACGTTCGTAATAAGTCATACAAGGGAAGTAATTTAAATATGCCTGGCATAAAGGGGCAGATTTACAAATTGTTCTACTTTGATGGGTCACGTGATTAGCATTGAGAAACCCCTCTGGCGCGTAAGTGGCAAAAAGGGATTATCCGAAAAACTGCGTAACACACGGAGTATAAGGCAAGTCAGCTTCAGTTGAAGTCACGTTCCTTCGGATCAGACTTAAAAGCAGACCGGAATTCTAATGAGGCATTAGTGACCGCTTTACGGATGCTACGGGTGACCAGAATGTAGAGCGAACTGCTTGCGGAATTCGCGAGGATCCACGTCAGCTGCTGTGAACTTTTGTCCGAACATGTGCAAGATAATCTGCAAGTTCAACAGATTTGCATAGAAATTCAATCCCACTCTCAGGTTGCCAGTGGTTACGAGATTTCCTCTCTTTGTATGTGTGTATGTCTATGTGAAAGGGCAATTATATGAGTTTTGCTTCTGCCATACACGTGAACTCATTTACGCACCGTAATCCTCGGGGCACTTGATTCCATGCTTCTTGGAATATTATACCGGCCATTGTGCGCCTTTATGCCACTCCCATGGTAATGGCCATAGACCCGACAGCAGCAAGTTCTTTACATGTTGATGCCTTATGAAATTCTATTCCTATACCTCTGTTTCTCGCTCCATTTTTATGGCGTTTTTCAATTTCCGCACTGGTTAAAACAATTAAAAATTACCATCCTAGCAAAAGGACCGCCTTTTTTTAGATAATCAAGCGGTCTGGTAGCACAAACCAGTAATGAGTTGCATTGTACTGTGGAAGTTTGCTTATACATACTATTGGTTCCATTCGGATGGTGATCTATCTCCCATTTTCTATTAGGTAGTGCGGGATTTAGTTGATATAAGTTGAACACTGCTCACAAAAGATCGTATCCGTCAAACTCCCGTGGACTTTCCAGCCAACCCCTTTTGAAAAGAAGCACTAGACACAAGTGTGCTCGTGTTAGAGCTCGTCAGTACCACGGGCGCGATTAGAATTCCGGCCATACTTGAATGGAATAACCGTGTTGGCCACTGCGCCACTGACCGCACTTTAGACGCCATTGAATTGTCGCATGCAAACGCTCAGTTACATTCGTTTGTAGGTGATGCTCAGATTGCCGGAAAGCCTTGCTAGGAAACATCGAACGTCCTGTTAACTCCACTCGATGACCTCTCGACTAAGACTTCTCTCCAGACTGAAATCAGAGAAGCCATCAAACATGGTAAACGATATTTTGATTGCTGGTGGGTGGTAGGGGATTTGGCTGGGATAAGTTGAACATCACTCACAACTGATCATAGTCTTCACAGTCGCATAGACTTTACACACCGCCCCTTTCGGAAAGAGGCAATAAACTTGAGTTTCGCAATGTTCCAAATTGGAGGGAGTCTCAGTGATGAGATTATCTACTGAAGTTAACAGGACGGTTGTTATATCTTCTCTCGGGACGATCGGAACATCCAGGTACTCCCCTTTGATGTCTACTAACCAGATGGCAAAACTGTGACATACTAAATATAGAAAAATAACTTATGCCAGGATTGTTGTACATATTTTGAGTTGTTCACCCGCCCCTCAATATCGGCCTGTTAATGGATTTTCTTAAAATATTCTGGTTTCTGATGGTTGGGAACAGTGGTGGTGTTGTTCGCAGTTCGGGTTGATGGTTTTGGTATTGATATGTTCGCCGAGCTTGGCATTCAGGTTGCAAACGACTCATCACCAAGCGAGGTGACATCACCAGTGCGTAAGTGTTTCAGCGTTGTAGTGAGATCACCATGGACGTCCCCAAAATTCTAAACTCCCCGCGACGTGAGATTTACCTTGCCAATACCACCGCGCCGGTTCACATCACCTTGTAAATGTAAATTTACTACAAACCACTAGCATCAAAGTTAGTGGGCCGGCATATGTATCACAGTTATGCTCTCAGCTGTGTAATGAATTCGCACCATCTCTACTCCTGTAGGTTACATTCACTAGGATAACAATGTTGAGCTATTACCGTTAGGAACGCCGCTTAACCAGTCTAACGCTTGTTCGAATTCTGAAGGTCGACTGGAATTTTCCGTCGACGCGCTCTTCCACTCTGGCGACTGCTGTGCGGTTGTGCTCAAGGTGCACTCGCGTTCAACTCCCTAGCACCCCTCAATTGTAACGTTGAAGTCTGTTGTGAACGGTGAGTAAATCAATAAATAAAGTTTGTTTGCAGATTCAACGTTTTCTCCTTGCGACTTCCGATTCACGGTAACATAAAGTTTGGGAAAATCTGAGCGTACGAATTCAGGAACTAGCACTACAGCCTGTAGTTTTGAATATGGCGTTTATTCTCCGTATGCTACCCAAACATCAGCCTGATACAGACCAGTGATAGAGACGCGCGCTACCAATCACTCTGTCACTGAATCATGTGCCAATGAATTTGCCTGCAGCTGTTTAGGTTCCAACAGCCAAACAGCGTTCAGCACCGCTCACATGACCTCCTAAGTCACAAGGCCTACATTGATTGTTTAGATCATCGAGCTTCTACAGAATTAGTTTCACTTGCATCCCAAAAATCACGTTCGTTAAGGAGAAACTGATGAGTTTATGATATCTAGTGTGAACAAGCTTTGACGCCCACAAAAAACTACACGATATTGACAAAAATCTGGGGAAAATGATGTACTGAATGGGTCATCAGTAAATCTTCGTTGCGTACATGTAACTCCGAATTCACCCGACTATATTCGGAACAGTAATATAATGAGTGGTGCTTGAGGATTTTGAAATCAAACTCACGAGTTCAGACACTTAATGCACTTGAAAGAATTGCATGTTGAGCTGTTTAGCAGTACGTTCATTCTGGATCTAAATTGTGTGCTAAACTTAGTGTACCCGGCTGTTTGGTTTGTCCAATCTAATGACTCGCTTCCCCTATGGGATATACATTTGTGGATAGAAATTTTATTCGTTGGCAGAATTCATTTCAGATTAGCTTGTCATGGTAACCAAAGCCAAAGGACGCTTGCGCTTAGCCATCACCACCTATCACGTGTAAACCCGAAGGAATAAGACCAGGAGGCGTGTGGGTGAGGCCTATGTGTTTAGTCGGTCAATGCTGGTATTTGTCTTTTGTCTGGTTGTCCCCTTTAGCCAACCTGAAATGTGGTAAGCGCTCTACCAGCTGAGTTACGAAGCCACTGGTATAGCGCTTGCCGCGCTGAGGCATGATGTGTCTGTCACTGGTTCGAAGCCAACCGAAGCCCCGACTTTTCACAGTTGGGTCTCAACTAAAATCATATATCTGCCACTCTTCTTATTAGCAACACAATCTAGAATGAATGAATCTACAAGGACCGATATCATAATCAACGTGATCTGGCAGGTCAAAACAGCACACAAACCTGAACACTACGCCAAAACAGCAGTAAAGGTTAGGAGAAATCATATTACTGACAAGCCTGAGGTGCTGTATTGAGGACAGACGGTCGCACCACACTACTTACATCACTATTCAGTAGCAGCATGGATCGAAATGACCGCGGGATAAATGTGAGAAGGATCGTTAGAGGGCAGCATCACGTAGAATGGCTTTCGCCACATGACAGAACTGAGACATGGTGTCCAAAGCGACTGGAGCATCCTCAGACGAGTGTGGTGTGCAAATGAGTGTTTCTGGTCGTAGTCCCGTTGAGATGCATAAGTCGTGTATTGGTTTCTCGAAGAAGCAACTTCTGTGCCACCCGTCTTCTCGGTTCACAACAGTACTACTTGGAAGTAATGTGTCAAATTTGTTAAGTCAGATGGGGCGCGATTGTCCGGATTCTTCGCAGTTGGATTTCATTCGAATTATTAAATCTGCCACAGGACTTATAATTGATACAATTTCAATGATCAGCAATGGCATCCGTAAATTGCAGCGTGAACTGTTTAAGTAGTCAATCTGATGCACCATTTCGTAGATTCCACCTAGTGCCGTGGGCTGAGCAGGTGAGTTCACGTGTGAAATTTTAGAATCTGGTTCGTAGTTCAAATTGGAGAACGTTTGCTGAGTGTGGTATACTGTTTCTGACCCTGACTCGGCTGCAGCTGGAGTCAAAAATTTTCGCAAGTGGGTCTTATCTAAATTTAACAGTAGTCACGCGATGGAGTTTACGCGTTTACCAACATGTATGAAGCACACATTATGAATTCGGAGGTATTGAGGTGGGATACAGGTTAAACGTGAAATCGACATAGGCATAAACATAAAATCGACCGTAAGGTTCACCAAGTTGTCATACTAGTTGCCACTGTGACTAGACCAGAGTTTAAACCGGGTCTTTGCGTACTTATAAGGTTGGACATCAAATTCTTAACGGTCTTGCTTCATTATAGAGCGGTTTACGGGTTTATTAATCAGACGCGCAATGGTCATGGCTTCTGCGGGATGCAACTAGCGATGAATAGATGAGGTAGTGTGCAGAACATTCTTTTCGTCACTCAGTGTTCTGTATGAAGTCTGTTCGAGAAAACACCATTTTAAATTCAAAGTGCGCTTGAATAATATTCTACTGTGAGTTTCCGATGTTTAGGAACCATAGTCAGGAAACGTGTGATCTAACTCATCTGTTGTACCATCTGAGCTACCAGACTAAACTGTAATTTCAGAATTTTCACAGTGGTCTTGGCTGCCGACAGAATCTATCATATAATCCGTGGTATACGGCGCGCAGGTGAGACCACTCAGGCTGTTAAGCTTGAAATTCACATATGTTGCTTTTGAGTTTTAAAACTACACTACGAATGAATAGTGTCCAATCTAAGAAAATTACCAGCTGGTGAGCGCAGTAGGAACGAACAAAAGCCAGCCAGTGTTTTGGAGTAATATGTTCCACAAAGGGGTATTCGGATCGTGTAACAGAATTGTCCGTTTCTTGGTTGAGCTACCGGGTGTTCATTTAACGCCAAAAAGTGTTACCTAAGCTGCCTGTGAAAACCGGTCTGCGCTGGTGAGAATTCTTCTGTGGCGGAAAATCGTTCAGAAAAACAAGATCTTTTATGTCCAGTTCGTACGTTCTCGCGCCACTGGTGCGAAATTCTGACTCAGAATGCACCGAGGTCTTTAGTTAAACGTCTTGTGCACTTCTGGCCGATCTTTTCAGGTTGGCCGACACTTCCTGTGATGGACTTTTGCCTGACATTTTTCGCTCGTTGAACAGATTTCTGTCAGTGAGGAATTGCCTAACTTTTCGTGTTGTCCGTGATCCAACCGCTGTTGTCTTTGAGCACGTCATACAACTGCGCTGAGATATTCCATCGAATAAATGAAATAGTCGCGTCTTAGGCATGGTCCCCATCACACTCGCCCCTTATTTAAAGAACTTGCTTTGATTCTGCCAGAATACCAGGTGTTCACCATTATACCGTAGAGCACAAGGAACTTGATTGATCTGAAATCTCGTGTTCATGCTATTCACGATAGAGAAGGATCCATTCTAGTTTTCGCTAAACCTGCCAGCTTCTTGGCCTGTTTCTTGTAATTGACCATTGTCTCTTTCCTTTACGTGTCTGTATGTCTATCATCAGGCATACAGACACAGCAGAGAATCATGAACTCCCTCCCCTATATAAGCTCAGATGGTGAAATTTACGCTGCTACGTGTTTCGTCGTGTGGCGTTCAAACAATATGCCTGATAGTCCTTCCCAGTTATTGCCTCAAATGCTCAACCATTCCTCAGTTGTACGACTGAACCATACCGTCAGCTCGTTCATCTGTGGGTGGTACGGCGATGTTTTCAGGCTCCGAAAACTCCCCAGTTCTTTAACACCTTCTTAAAGTCCCTCCCTCAAAACACGGACCCTGGTCCATGATTACTGTTTACGGTACTCCAAAGCGAGCCCGGACGTGCATGTGCGACCGTCCCACTTGTTTGGTCCGCTGTGGGAACGGCTCACGCTCGTCGTATGAATTGATGCATTACTACAACCATATAGCGATTTCCTTTTAGCTTTTTTGAAAGTGGACCAGAACTGTCTATGCTCCATATGTGACCAACTTGTGTTACGGTGGATTGCATCGGGGATGTTGTCGTAGTTGTTTATCGGTTCTGTTGGCAGTTGGGGCACGCTAGAATGAAATCGGTGAC
Organism: Paragonimus westermani; assembly: GCA_008508345.1. NCBI lineage: Eukaryota > Metazoa > Platyhelminthes > Trematoda > Plagiorchiida > Troglotrematidae > Paragonimus > Paragonimus westermani. The sequence continues at coordinate 125,342 of QNGE01000594.1, forward strand.
ATCGTTCTCCATCATGAGTCAAAATATTCTTTGCTGCAGTAAATCCAACACTTACAGTCATCCTATTTGAATACCTGCTTGCGTCAGTCGAATTACACGTTTCCTTCGATCCCTAGGCAAAAAAGGCAGTCTTCGCGGTCAAAATCCATTCAACACCTCCACAGTTCAGGTGTACCGATCGTTCTGCAGATGCAGCCGGTTTCAGACAAGTGTCAGCTTCTTCAGCTCAGAAGACGACCCTTCAGGTTTGGTACCTTACAGTAAATGCACACATATTTCGCGTACCCGAAGGTCCTATTGTTGATTGACTAATCTGTTTGCCATCAATCAGTGCTTCGTTCACTGGTACAGTTTGCTTTGACAGCTTATTTTCCTGTGTTGGTCGCGACAATGCGTCCGGTACTTTGTTTCTACCAGTGACGTGTCCGATGACAAAACTGAAATTTTGTTGTTAAAGCGCCCAGTGCACCGGTCGTCCGCGTGGATCCTTCGCCACAGTCAGCCAGATCAGTTTCTTATGGTCTATCTCAATGTAGAAGGTGGCCACTATCACGTAGGCCTTCCACTTTTCTACCGCCCAGACGATGTCTAGGCATTCGTTCTCCGTGGTTAGTATTCGAACTGCGTTCTCAGTTGTCCTTGACGGTTGCGAAAGGACTACCCCGAGTTCGACATCATTTGCATCGACTGGCGAAGTAGATTCATTCGGCTTGGGTATCGTTGGGTATCATGGACTCTTAGCAGCCTACTGTTTTGGTTCAGTAAACTCCGTCTTCAACTCTTGACTTTCATCAAATTTGCCTTACTTTCTCGGCCTTTGGAAGAGTGAATACTCTTTATGGGAGAGTCTCGGCATACGTTCTGAAACGTAACCGACTGTTGCGACAGAACAGTCTTGACTGATACTCCAATTGTTGATGCTTGTCGACACTCCTGGTACTGTTTTAATCTGTTCATTACCAACTGTTTGCCTCAAGAAGATGATTGCATATATGCTGATTTGAAGTTTTTCATTCCTCAACTTTAGGCTGGTTCTGTCGATTCACCGTAACATTCATTTCAATCTTTCTGAGTGTTTCGGAATTGTGTTGGAGAACAGCACGATGCCAACCTCATACACAGATGCTCATTCTGGATTTTACAGAACTTTCGAAGGTTGCTGGGATGTTTGAACAACTGAACAGCATTCTATCTTGCCCATTCACACAGAAGTCGGTTGTTGATGTGCATTCTTGCGCCACAGGTAGCTGCCAGTAACCAGAAAGTGAGTCTGTGGAGGGTTCTCGCTCAGGTTTAAACAAATGCACTGAATCCTGTTCCATTTGTGACACTAGGAACACGTTTTCCACTGATGCTCTGTTCGGCTGCATGAAGTATACGGACAATTGGTGAGTTACACAGTTGGATGGTTCCTTTCACCGACACCTCTCAGCTGCCAAATCTCTTCTGGACTTACCTTGACTGGTCTTCTTTCGTATGCTGGTCTGCATTTCTAACCCGATTGCAAGTGTGTCTTATGTACGATCTACGTACAAAATAAGTGCTGATCATCTGTATTCAAGAATAACTGATCGAAATAATTAATATACTACTTAGTGACTGAAAACGAACATCTGCTCTGGACTTGTTAACAACTATACCACCTGGCATCTTTTTTTTCATCTTCTAGTGGTAGGCGTTCACACCATCACTATCGCCAAGCAACTCATTCTTCTCTAGGGTTATTTTTTGTCTTTAATCGACGGAACAGGTTGGCACCTATTAAGGTTTCTTCCGCGCACTTGACTCTTAGCTTTGCTTGACGTGATCTGGCACTACCTATCTGAATTTCAACATTCAGATTTCTCTTTGCCTGTAATACAGTCCCTCCGATTGCAGTTGCTTCCTGACTATATGGTTTAACAAGCAGTACAATTGTTCTGCTTGTAATTGATGCTTTCGCTTCCAAATCCACCATTGCGAATGGTTCCTACTAGCGGTGACATACAAAGAATCACTCAGCAGTGTAGTAGGATGATGTGGGCATTGGACACTGACACAGACGCCTTATGACCATCAGATGTGGGCCAGCGCTGAGAACATGAAAATGACGATCGATGTCGTCAGCACTGCTACTTCGTCTGCAAGTAAACCAAAATTTAGTGAGTAAAGAACGTCACTTTCATCTGTCATATTTTCAGCGAAGAAATGTGTCAATAATTTATGTTCCTATTATTCTTGTCCAAATCATGTTTAAGATGAACTGTTTCCAAATTGCATGAAACCAGTAGGAGTTAAATAGTTTCTAAAAACATTCGAGTCGTTGAAAAACCATCGGTTGCCCCTTCTGATAATAAGAAACTTTTCCTAACCGGAACCGCCGGTATCAGCAGGAAGCGTTCTTTTTCCAGGATCCCTTAGGGTTATCGACAGATATTCACTCTCTGTCTCCAGACATAATCTTTTGAGTTAGAAGCTTCGCAAGTCAGTGCGCTTTTCAGGATATATTAACATGTATCATCATTAGCATCATTATGCGAAATGAGGTTTTTACGGCAACATTTTGGTGTTCATGGTTGTGTCCACCTAATAACTCATGTTACTCTGAGTTATTTGATGCATGGGTATAACCGTAGATAAACAGAAAATACCTCTTTTTATTCATTTACCTGCTTATACTGTTTTGAGGTATTGTGTAGTTAGGTATGTGAAAACAAACAAAAAACGTTGTACTCATTACTCAAACTCACATTCATTTCTTCTCCAGTTATTGGATGAACCAGCAAATCCGCAGTCCAAACGGTGCTGTTCATGTTCATGCCTATTGGTATGTAAACTTTGTTTCTTGTTCTACTACACTTAGAAATGCACACATTAAGAACAAGAAAGAGGCAGCAACAGTCGGGGTATCAGGCCCGTAAAGGTTGCCGATAGCCAGATTGATGTTGATTGGAATGGATATGATAAAGTGGAGAATAGTTTCTTTTCCACCTTTCATGATGACACTTCACTATTCCTCTCATTTCAGACGGTTTGGACATGATGTGTAGGAAGACCAATGCCGGTTACTTGCTGTACAACACTAGACAGATATAACTTCGTTTTCTTTGAACAGATTCGAGGAAGATGGTGAAATTAAGTATCGAAGAGTAAGTAATTTAGATTAATGAATCCCACAAGCACATCAGTCAATCTGGATCGACCATTGCTCCTAACGCTAATATTCCCTATCCGGAATCTTTGACGTAATTGCTGCCCTGCTGTCATCACCCTGTCACACTGATCGGCAGGAGGATATGGCTAGTTTTCTTTCTCTCCGTCAAACAACGACGACATGCATAATACCACCAACGTTCCGTGAGAGAGCTTTATGACGATTTAATCAAATCATATTTTTGATGGTCACACTTCAATATATCTGTTTGATACTTGTGATTTCCAGCCCAATTTTGTTTCAGTCCGAGTCTTAACTAGCAATTTCAGTCCAGGTTCCTTGTTCCTTTAGCTTAACCTGTTTTCTCTACAAAATTTACTTAACAAGGTCGATATCAATACATGGAGTTGACGCGATCAGTCGTTGTTTCCATTATCTTACACATTTCAGTAATGAGAATGATGTTCGATACTGTTCTACCAGACTGTTCCCACAAGGCTGGGATATTCTATACAGATATCTAACGATGATAAAACCAAGTGTCGCAGTACAGAATGTGAGATTAAGGGAGGCTTCAATAAATGGAACCACACCTATTTGGCAAAGGCATAACTGTGATAGAAACTATCATTTGTGCGCACAATCCGTATGCTGAGTAGAGTGAGTGTGAACTTGGTGTCTGGGTGGAGGTTTCACTTCCAATTAGTCCGTTAATTGTTTATTTATCGCATACTTTTGTATTTCTGTTTATCCATCCTTCATTGTTTCATTGTTTGGCATATCCGGGAAGTGTCGATCCAGCGCGGACTCAGTAAGAAGGCGTTTTAACTGTTGCAAGTTTTCCGAGTAATTTGACGACAAATCAGTGGCGTACGAACTGGAATCCGTGATTGCCCGGCGGGAAGTTGATGTACTACTCACTACGTCACCCAGGGATGTGGACGCATTAACTGTTAACTTTATTTTCCATAAAAACTTCTTCCTTATTGGTATGACGAACTCTGGTTTGTCCTACTGAGAGGTAGTGTGAAAGATGTGACAATTTAGAAGACACAGTTGCGCAAAATCTGCATTTCAATTGGATTGTGCTTACAAGTGAAACAGCATTCCTAAAGGTGATAAGTGCTGTGTTAGCAGAACTACGAAACCACATTGGCAGTTCAAAAATGTCATATTTGTTTTTGTCTCCCCAGTTCAATCTTTTGCGCCACCGCTTTTCAAGGTGTCAACTGTTGACGGTTGAGTTCCATGCAGATATTTTACCTGGTTGTCAGTTTTACTCGATTATTGATTCATAACCTACCTTGCAAAGACCCAGTTTGGTCTGAGTAAATCTTCGCCTTCTCTGATAGACTGCGTATAACTGTGGATATTCACGTGTACTGTATTTAAGTTTCAATTACGAAAGCGTCAACGTCTACACTTCCGTTCTTTTCATGTAATTCCTTATCACACGTGGTTTTTTAGCATGTCTCACTGCAGGAGAAAGTAACGTCTTCGTTTTTAAATGCTGGGGCCTTCAGTTTGGCCTAACATTTAGCTAGCCACCCTGGGCTGACTGTAGTTAAAAGGTGCACTCATTGGTCTCAATATTTAAATAGACGGAATTACCGGGTGGTGCAAGAAGAGCCAATGATGTTGACGTTCTTAGACGACTGCTGACTATGATTGCTGTGACCGGTTGATCCAAACGTAATTTGCCAACCACCTACGTATGCATGTTTGTAAGTTTGGAGACACACATTTGTGAATGTACGTGTCTAGTTATTTATTGTACTGGAGGAAAACATGAAGTGGAGTCTATTCGTACCCTTTACTATCATTCAAATTTTTTTTGTTGTTGTTTCTGATTAAACCTATGTAGTTGCACTGACTTGACGAAGAAACCTCGAAAACAGTTGTTCCTCACACCCTTACTTCTGACCTTCTGACGATTTTCTGACAAGTATGGCGATGCTAACTCCTTGATTCGTACGTCAAAGTTTCCCCCAGCTGTATATTAGCGTGAATCGGAATTCATAGTACGAAATCGGTGAGTCTGCAAAAAACTTTATTTATTGATTTGCTCATCGTTCACAAGCGGATTTCAACGTAAAAACTAAGGGCGCTAGGGAGTTGAACGTGACGGAAACTTTAGCACAACCGCAGGACAGCCGCCAAACAGGACGAATGTCTGCGGAAACTCTAATCGACCTTCAGAATACAAACAAGCATCAGATTGGTTGAGCGGCCTTCCTAATGACAATAGCTAAAACCTTGTTATCTTAATGACTGTAGCCTAAAGTGGTGAAGATGGCGAGGATTTGCTATACAACCGCGAGTAAAACTGCGATGCTAACTTTGATGTTAGTGGTTTGTAGTAAATTTACATTCACAGGGTAGTGTGAACAGATATGGTGTTACTGGCAGGATAAGTACCATGTTGCAGGGAATATAGGATTTCTGGGACTTCGAAGATGATCTTACTACACAATTATCGGCTACTTAACAGTATTAAGTCTTCGTTACCTATGGATAGCCATAATGTTTTCCCACCTGGATAACGCCTATAGCTTTATTGGTCTGACCGAAAATTCCTAAGTAATCGGGTTCCCCAATGCGGTGATATTAGCTCTGAAGAGACAAGGCTTATGACAGCTGCATTTAAAAAGCGATTTTCTTGTCAAATGAACCGCCCTGACTAGATCCAAGGTGTGAATGCTGGTCAAGAGTTAATTTAGATCCTCCGACCAGCCAAGATTAGAAATTCCTGATAGGTCATACAGATCAAATCAAGAGGTGCCAAGTGAAGCTGAGTCAAGTATATTGCCTTGTATAAACCGAAATGAAACAAGTTTCCATAACTTTTATACGTATGATACTGACGTCGTCAAAAATTTGGGACACAGTGTTTGAATTGAAATAGAGCTCAAAATTTGGAATTTAGTTGTACAAAAACGGAATTTAAAAATTATCACGAAACATCTCACACCGTGTCTCGCCTACAAAGGTTAACCAGTTAGTAATCTTCATTTGAAGTTATCGTTAAGATGAGCTCACTTTGGAACTCATCCTAGGCAAAATGGATTTGATTAAAACGACAGCATATGTTACTGGCCGACATAGAGTATCACAACTGGTTAGTTCATATAACTGGGCATAAAGCCACGGCTTGAAGGCAACTTGCAAATACAGTCAATTAACCACGTGACGGAATGTTCAAACCATTTTCATAATGCCAAAACTATGTAGTGATCAGGAAGCACTGAAATGCAGTATGAGCGTCACAGTGGTACGCAAAATCCAAACAAAACAGTCACAGAATTGCCACTAATCGTGGTGGAGTTCACGTTTACTGTACCAAGTGGAAGTATTTTTGAACAAGACCGTTAGAACACAAAAACTGGCATATACAAGCATTTCGTATTGACTCGTCAGTACCAAATTTACAATAATATGGAACAAGATTTTTATATCAAGCAGTTAGGGGAGTAGGGTGTATACTCATTTGGTGGTTTAGGAAAGGTCACTAAGTCCAGGGAAGGGTCAAGTTTACGAGCAATTGTTCCTGAACACACAAGGCCGGCTTCAGTCGATTGATTGCGACCGCCTCAGCAAACCTCAAGAATCTTGGATTCGAGTGACGTAATAGGATTCTGAATGCACAAATTGGGTCGATAACGTGACCAGTGGTCAGGACGGTTTTTGCGACTGCGGACGCTGGTTGCTTGCGTGTTTCAACCACATTACCGTTCTTCCATAATACAGAGTCCTGCAACCATTCAGGCAAATGTTCCTTCACTCTGGGGATCAAGCACCTCTCGGTTCTGCCTATGCAACTTTTATTGCAGTTACATGTAAATTGGTAGACACAATGTGAGGTGGCACCGATGGGCTGATCTCCTTTGACTGAAGGGACGGGCAGTTTTTGGGTCCGGGCTAATACACAGAATTCCGCTGCGTCAAATGTTCGTTTAATCGAATTCACTAGTCTTTGAGTTGTTTGATGCATGCAATAATCACCTTTAAATGGCAATTCTATACAAACCCTCTTTTTTCTCACTGTGGCCACCTGTTCGCAAGGTGGTTTCGGTTTACTATGCCTTTCTATGAACCGTTTTGGATACCCGTTAGATTGTAGTATAGATGTGATCAAGTCTAATTCCTTCGCAAGACTATCCTGTATACAGGTTCGCCTTGCTCGTGTGAATAGTGTATTCACTAGTGCGCGTTTGTGATGGACCGGTGTGAAACTACTAAAGTTCAGGTATTGACTGGACCACGTGGATTTCCTATGGACGGCTCTTTTGATAGAGCCATCCTCCCGGCGACTAATGAGTATGTCTAGAAACGGCAAACAGTTGTCGGTCTCAAATTCACACGTTACTTTCAGGTTGGGATGACAACTATTTAGGCGCTACACTAGGTTATCTATTACCTGCTTGGACCGACTGAATACTAGTGTATCATCGATGTAACGTTTGTAATATGACTGACTCGCTATGTCTGTAGCTAACTCCTGCTCAATCCTTAACATGAAAAAGTCTGCCAGGATGGGCCCTAATGGACTTCCCATGGCTACCCGGTCTATTTGGCGGTAGCACCGATCAAGAAAACGGAAGCTGATGTTTTTGGCACATAACAATAAGGCTTCCCTCGGAATATCACTAGGCAGAGGCAAAGTAATGTGGCTGATTTCAACGAGTTCACAAATATATAATCGATTGTCTCGTGTAGCAGGACATTCGTGAATAGTGACTGACCGTCTATGGAACACATCAACTCATTAGCAAGATTGATGTTTTCTAAGTCAGTGATCAATTCAAAGAATCTTTAATAGAATGTGCTTGAAACTTTTGTTTCAATGGAGTTAGGATTGCGACTAACCAGCGTACCAGTTTATGATACGGAGAGTTTGCCATCGCCAGAATAGGCCTAAGGGGCATTCCGGACTTGTGTGTTTTGGAAAGGCCGTAGAGCTGAGGTGTCGACGACCCACATGGTTTAAAAGCTTTGTATGTCCTATCATCGATTAAGCGCATTTGTAAGAGGAGTTCGAGATGCCGTGCGATGCGACCTTCTATTTCAGTGACGTTGTCTACGGTGTCTATTTGCTGAAACTTTGTTCAGTCCTCTAGTATTGACAACATCTTCTGTGCATATGTGTCCCTGTCCAAAATGACTGCCCCAGAGCCTTTGTCTGGCTTAAGTATTACTACATTTTTTGATTTAAGTTCTTTTAGTGATTGCGTGTGTTGCTTTGTGATAGCACACCGGCCGTTGATCGGGGTCATGATAAACCCGTTAGCTATATCAGTCAGTTTGGTCTTAAGCCAGCTTAGGTTGTCAGCAGTAGTTGGATGAAGGTCTGATAATTGATCGATTAGGCTCTCAAACTGTTCTTCAATGTAAACACGATTAGGCCTGTATGATGGTATCTTATAATCTTGACCCAAAGCTAAGGCTTCTAATTGCAAGTAATTCAATTGTACTGAAGAACAGTTCAATATATACTTACTGGGATCCAGTGGAACTGGTTCTTCAGCAGGCTTCTTACGTGACTTCTGCAAACGGTTGATGTAAGTTCTCTTCGTACGATCGATGATCGTCTTACAGAATTGTGTGAACACAATACGACCGCATAATGATAAGTTTTATACGATGGAAAGAATTATTTTTGATGATGTATTTCGAAATCAACCAAAAATCGTGCACTATCTGGAGCAGACTTGCTCATGTCAGATTATCGTTTGTTAACTGAAAACTTATCAGAACGCGGTCATGCAGAGTGATAGTCTGATTGAAGTAAAGTACACTGCAAATCTCGATGAGCACACGACATTTTTGCAATTCTTACAACGTATTACACGGATGGTGATAGGGTTGAATAGTCATTTAGCAAACTATGGTGTGGTGAACACATCTTTCATTTCAATGTTCCTTTTTTGCTCATGACCAATTATTTTGTTAGTTGTCGCATACATTTACTGTCTAATCTCTTCACCATAACTAGAGAAATACACATTCCAAATTTATATGAAACTTTTGTGTTCAGCAGTTATCATTCTGTGGTTATCTTTTACAGACTCCACTTCAACACAACCCATAATTCACTTGCTGATAGATCAAAGAGGTAAAGTTTGGTTTAACTGCCGTATAAACGAGCCTGAAGAGCGGTAAAAATGACTGGTCCATGGAACTCGCGTATTTATGGCAAACGGTCAGTTAGTAAGGGACCTCCGTATAATAAGTGAAGAACATAAACTGCTGTTCAACAACTCGTTTAGACCGGGACTCTGTCAGTCGTGTTAGTGAAACAAAACTGCGGATATCACTGCATTGGGTCGCATATATTTTTAGGAAAAACGAAATTTGTCTTGAAGACAGCGTAATAGAGTGGTGTTGGGAACCAATAACGCGGATGGCACAAGGGTTGTTTACTCGGAAAAACAATACATGGATTATGCGATTCAACAGCACCACAAACAAAAACACTCATCTGCGTACAACACTGCTTTCAGAAAGTCACGGTTGCCACGGACACCAATCCTCAGTTCTTTTATTTAGCAAGAACCATTTCATGCAACGCTACACTCCAATGTTCCTTCTTGCATTTTCCCGCAACCATTTCGATGTCAAAATCCATGCTGCTACCTTACTACTGGATGGTAGTGGTGTGAGTAGTATTGTAGAGAGAAGGCGTCCAATAAAGCACAATCTTTATTGTCCAAATCGTCAGTCACATGCAACGTGCGCTCTCTCGTTTATGAGTCATAATTCCAACCCGCAACACCCCCAGCCCCGGTTTCCGTTCACACGTCGTGTGTGTGATCGGCGCCTTCTACCGGGGGGTTTTCTGCCTGCCATTCCTCATCTGTTTGTCCGCTTTCGTTGCGCAATGGCTCGTCCGGCTGCTCGTGCTGTCCGCCATCCACCCAATGTTGGCCTTGACCGTATTCCAACATCGTGTCGAGATGTTCCTCTAAATGTTGGAAAAACCACGCCTCCGATCTGGCCGTCTGTCGTATTTCGCCTGCCCTGCCTCGCCCGTTGGTCCGATCCAGTCGAGCAATGACTTATCCGGCCGCGCACGTTGTTCTTGATTCGATCGTGGCAGGCTTTTGAACGTACCTCCCCCGCGTTGAGGTATTTGGCCGAGCTCTCGAAAACTCGCACCTCCGACCTGACAATCCACCACAGTGTGTTTCGATCGCCCGTCCTCAGTATACTGGTAAATCTAGACATCAAGGAAATAGAGGAATTCGCTAAGCTGGGAAATCAGTGGATGAGAGATATTGTTTGAAACATTTCAGGATGATGTGCAGGTTTCATTCTGTTAGTTGAGCAACAACAATTGAGTGGGACTCCATTGAAAAACCCACCTAGAGTTAGAGAAAAATTTTCATCATAAAATCCATCACGCAGTAGCTGTCGATCACAAATATTCGTTTGTATTCCGAGTCTTATCTAGAGTTGTGGTGCAAGTAGAAGACGAGAGTTGTCCACAGCACACATAAAATTGGAGTGTCAATATCCCGGATGACGGAGATACCGGCCAAAATATCAAGGTAAAGATATGTATTCGAGTTATAACTATATCAACCGCCACACAAAGTAATGCACAACATACTCGAAAATGCACAGTCGTCTGAAAGACACCGTCAGATTTCAGGCAACATTTCCTACTCTCAGTTTGACACCATACGTGAACTCAGATCCATGCATGAGATCCTGCAAAACGTACACTGGCTTGTATGCCCCGAAGACCGTACAACAAATGACATGAAAACATGAAGTGAGGTACAGACTTGCAGTTCTAATCAACTTGATTTTTCATCCGCACCAAAAAGACTAATCGCTTGTGAATAACGGTCTCATTTATGAGATTGCCGTGAGAACACTTACGCAATACGGCTGTAAAATGTTGCTCCCAAAAGCCCACTGTATGAAACAATCAGAGATTATAGACGTTAAGTCGAACAGATCAATTGTCACCGGTGGGCACATGGCAACACCATTGGAAATGTGTACCGAGGAACATTCCTCATCACCAACCAAACAACAACTCGCATATGTAACATTCCTAAACATATCAAGTCCCATCGTTCCCCAACTTTCACCCAAACAAAAACACAATCAACATAAATCATGTCATCATGGGAGGTTTTGGTTTATTCCCATGTCAAAACAATCAACCCAACTGGTCACATGTGACGTACACTTTATTTCTGTTCTCTTCGCATTGCAGAAATGCAGCATGACACGCACAAAATGGTTGCAAACCTTGGCAGAACCCTCGTTCGCTTCGTTCATTGTCGGCAAATCCGCATCAGTTTGCACATTTTACTGGTCAGTTGTGGTCATTGGATAATTTCTATCACAATACTACCAATTAATTTCAGCTAACCTATCCTCCTCTGTTCAACTCAGATTGTTCAGGCGCGAGGTTACAGCTGATCAACATGCCAACCATAGTAGCAGTGAGTGGCTCAAAACACGAAATGTGTACACGTGTGTACGCACGTCGTTGTAGTGAATGTTATCTTGACGAAGGCGTAGAAACTGCCACAGTGAAGTGCAACCCAATCGGTCCACGATGTTGGCACAAGTGAACTCAATGATGGAAAAACGGAAGTGATATCTCTCTGGATGAGTTCGAATGGAGCCTAGGGGTGCAAACATGTTGGTTGTATCACGACATGCCTCCAACTAATAACAGAGGTGTGATTCCATCAGGTTCTTGACATGACACACTCAGGATCAGAGATTAACGAGAGTATGCAATCTATCACAACTGGTGTGTGAACTAAATGCAGCTAAGCAATCGATCAGTATCGATCGACTCGCAAGTGTTCGTGCACAAATGCTGGCCCACAGGTCACCATGGTGAGTGGATAAATTCTTGGGATTCTCGCAGCATAAGCACATGACGTGTACAACAATAAAACTGTACACGATGACGCAATACTAGGTTACCATGTGGCCGTTAACCGTTTCGTGGAAAAATCCGGTTCGCGAGGGATATCAAAATCTCTTCATTCGTCCATCAGCTTCACTCCAGTTCTGTCTCAAATCAGAGTTGTGTTACCAAGTCATCTCAATCAACTCACGTTAGGCGATGATCATAGTGACAATCGTGCAGTCGAGAAGAGCAGTGTCAGACCTTGTGAAGATCACCGGTTTCGAATGTAAGTCAGAATATCGCCTCAACTTGGTGAGTGCAAGTAAGGATGAAGCGGTGAAGTCACAGTTTGTGAGTGAGCGTTGGTGACAGGGGGAGCTGACAATCATGCTCAAGACGAAGCACATTTTCGCAGATGCATGTGCATCGATGGTACAAACTGGCAGTAAATGATGGAAACTTGAGAAAATCGACGTAGCCACACAAGTGGATGATACGATACACTAGTATATGTTAATTGTATTGGCTGTTTGGTTGGCAAGTGAAATTTTCAAGTTCAAAACGGTGTCATTTAGTTGGTAGCGAATTAGACAATAGAACATAATTATCTCAGGCTGACACAGTACAACAGAGAAATGAATGCACTAATAGCTTCCCCCACCTCGCCTGCACGCCAAATCTAGTCGTTCATACAAACATTAGAATGAGCAACGAGATTTCCACAAGATAGACAAAAAGTACTCTTCGCCACTGCACACACCGTAACCAGTCAGTGTGTTTCTCCCTCATATACTCATCAGATACACAAACCATTGTATGCACGAGGGTCTAAACACACACGATGTTAACTCTGCCACGTACTTGGCCAACGTGTCGGGAACATAGCGCAGATCGTGCCAAATCGCATTCCACAGATTCGCATTAATCAGACGTAATATATAAAAAGGCAGTTGAGAATGGGGTCAGTATACTTATGACACGGAATGCACAAGTGTTCTCGCATATGGTCTCGCTATAGACGAAATAGACACGGAATACTAGCCCGATAGATTGAAAAATGGCCATCGATGAGCAATTACTTTGGAAATGTGCGGTTTTTTGCTTGCTTCACGCCACACCGTCATATGGTATGCGAACAAGCAATCGGACAGCAGACATCATGCGAACTTTGTTAGTAACCTCGTTACAATATGCAACATTAAGTACTGGAACTAGTTTACACACGATACCACAGGCATGTAACTGAGGTCTCCAGAACGATACAAAGGAATCAGAACCGCCGTGGTCCGAACGGCACTAGGCAATCTCATTTACTGTAGAAGACTGCTCTTTTTAGGAAGAACTAACAGTTTTCCCACTAACGACTGTTATTGGGTGACCTACGTGCTACGCATTGCTCCGTTCCTACCTTGTGACGGCCCACAATGTCGGATTAAACAATCCACTTACCCAAACACGATACGCGTCCAGACAACTCGTTTTTGTTACCATCTCCTGCACACATATTCAATGCGATAGTCGATCGTTGCGCTCGATTCGTTGTCACCGATCGAAAGGAATTTCGCTTGCAGCAGCTTGAGTATGCACTCTGATCGGCTGAACGTTCTCCAATCAAAAACCGACCGAGTATAATCTCATTACAAACTCTTCACACCTAGTTCTGTCGATATCCCCTAATACAACCGATGGTTGCTATTGAACTTGAAAAATGCTCAGTTGCACGTTGTAAAACGCTTTGAATTCGGTGAGAGATATTTAAGCCAATACTGCCACCAGTTTTGTTCCTAGTCAACTAGAATATCCTCGGTCTAGCATACTGACAGATCTGGGAGAATGTGAATTGAACTTGCAACCGCTTGACGTTGAGACACCCGCTTCTATCCCATGCCTTCTTTTGAATAGATTAGAAACCGCATGGACATTCCGGTGATATTCATAAAAGAGACAATCCGGCTCACGAATCCTCAAGTGAGTTCTGGAGACACAGTTGAATTTCCAATTTCACCCGGCCTTTTTCGTGTAAGTGGTGCTGAAACGAACTTTGCTGTCCAACCAGTTAGTGCATGGAGTCGTTTGCACAATCAGTCAGGAGCGGCGGAAGTTATTTGGTTGCATAAGTCGCCATTCATGGGCGATCATATTTAATCCCAGGATGCCTATTGGTCTATACACGTGGGCAGAGTGTGAATTCCAACCACGCCTTCCTAAGGCAATTGTGCTAACCAATAAGTCATGAATCCTATATTGGGCACGATCAAGTTTCTCGGCAGGTTTAGCGAAGGTTGTAAATTCAAATGGAATGAGCCACGCTAAGAGTGGGAGCATCCTCTGGAGTCAACGGGGCAGTTACCAAGACTCTTCTCTGCGTGAGTGGATAAACTGGGCAGTAGTCAGAAGTATCGGCAGCTGGATGTTTAGGTAGGACAGCACGATCAGAACTAGCGCAAACTCAGTCGCACAGTTGCTTTCACGGCTGCCTTAAAATAACAGGTAAGAGTTGAAATCACTATTGCCGCAAATACGTGAATTACTAAAAAATTCTAGTATCCCCAAAATAAGTTTTATGCTACTCTTTAAGGGGATTAGCTGACGAAAATCTGACTGATCGCAACAGCTGTTGTTATCTAACAAACTGGTCTTAATCGGCCAGCTCTTATGTAGTTTGAACCCATTAATTAAGTAAAGATGAAAATGCGGCCCGTTGACTAGGGTTTAGAGATTTGAATCGGGGCTTATCTGATGAATTCAAACAAAAAAGTGGGGTTGGGGGTTGTTAAGCGCATTCGGACAACGGGGTTAATTTTCAAATTCTGTTCAGAAAAAGGACACTCAACACAAGTGAACTGCGGAAGGTGGGCAAAACTAGAGTTTACAGCTTCCTTCTGAAAAGGAACTGCTAGAAAAATGTCGGTCGAACTACGAAACCTATCATCATCTGTAAGCAGTGTCCAGCCAATAAAACAGAAGCCTCACAAACTCAGAAGTCAACGCTAGGCTTTTGGTGAATGATATTTCCAAGCTTTTCATTTAACCATTTTGGTATGTGATTACATTGGGTCCATTCAAAAATGGTGTTTTTCGGTATATTTATTCAAAGTTTGGTCAGGCACAGTCTACCTTATTCGATATTGTGTTCGTATAAGCACTATAAAATCTCCCATGATGTACGCATTAACATTCGTATGAGTGAGATTTGCGATTTTACTCCTGAACAAAGCAATATGCTCCATCAGATAGACTAGTTGGGGATGGTTGCCTGTTTGACTCCTGTGAGTTAGGTTGCAACAAGTCGGCATGCACTAGACATGCAATTCAGTAGAGTTCTCACAAAATTCACTAGCTGTTAACGTAAAATTAACTCTGGAGCAGTGTATTATTCAAAAGAGATCGATTGGAATTGTTCACTCAGTAACTACTCTGTAACATCTAAGTAAATCGTGTTTTCACAGTGCTAAAATAATGCAAAGATTGGTCGTCTAACTGGACCCTGAAAGGAGTGGACTAAATGGGTTTTTCTGCAGTAATGAGTGGTACTATCTCGTCAACAACTGTTCAGACTGCTTCCAAGAACATTCTACTAATGAGTGGATTGTTTAAATGTATTTACCACACAACTCCACTTAAGCGAGGATTTCTGAGATGAAAATTGTTTGAGGAGTGTGTGGTGATTTGGAGACACGGTTGTCATCCAGACCACAATACAAGAAGACTCTTCACTGGTCAGCCAAAGTCACTGACGCAGAGGACTAAACAGTGAGTCGCATTCACTGTCAGTGACTCAACTGTAATAGACAGCGTAACATACCGGTTTGTGTGGTTCAGTTAATATCAGGTATGGCTAATCGTTTTTTGTCTTCTCGCCGTTTCTGTTTCACACGGTTAATTCTCGTCCACAAACTTAATTGCACGATCTGAACGTAGGCTCATATCTAGTGTTCTTACCATCCACCAAAATGGAATTAGAACAGTTTCTTAGAATGTGAAAGAAAGCTGCAGATCAGAACTCGAAATTCTCTTTTAGATAGTCGGCTCACAAAGGGCGGTGCTACTTTTATCAGTACATCGTCAAAAGACTGTTTGCTCAACAGACAGGCTTATTCAGCGGAGGTGATAATCCAGTCCACTGGACGGAATAGGGAAGATGTTAGGCAAATAAGTATAGGGTGTGCCATCTGGTTTCGTCAACATCAGTGTAGATTGTTCTGTTTGTACTTTGACATCCTATGTGAGCACCTCATAGTGAAGGCCATCTTCACAGTTGACGATGTATTTGCCTGTGAACAAGCGCAAAAGCTTTCATTAGGTGAGCAACAGAGTAGTCTATTTCTTCCTACTAAGGTTGTCCTCTTCATTTGAACTAAATAAATATTGGGTAAATTGCAACAGGTGGATTTTCCGAAACAATTTTTGCATTTGGTCGTGTGAAAGTTAGCTTTGAAGAATATAATATATATATACACTATATATCCGATCACGCAGAAGTAAATACAACTAGTCCACCTGATCGTCAAGAACGGTTGCAACACCAAATTAACCATAAAATTATACTTTCACTAGCGACCTTAAATTAATTTAATAAAATCAGGTCCACTGAATATAACAAGGTTAACTGCTATGTAATTGACACCTACGGACACCGATATCACTTTCTCATTTATGAAAGGCATTACACAAGGTCTGAAAACTTAAATCAAAACATAATCTTAGTACTGTTGTGTGACGAAAGTTTCGTATATACACTTGTGGAAGGGAATAATATGGGGTATTTGAAATGAATATGACTTTAGACACATATCTGTAACAATCTAGATCACCTTTGCCCCTTCTACTTTCCGTATATTGATGCAGTGATTGTTGAGTGGTGTGTATTTATTGACAAATCCATTTCTGTTTCAAAAGGATTATTGTCGACTGTAAACTGTTTGCTGATTGCATAGAATCCCGAATGAGTCAGTCCATAGCAAAGCCACTTTAGCTACAAGGTCAGAAATTATGTTAAGACGGCTGAAATAGTGTAAGGAACAGTTGAAGTAATTCGAACGCAGGTTTTGCGTTGTTAGGCCCGCGCAAACCTCAGATCTAGAGAAGGTTGTGTATGAACACAAAAGATGTCCAGCGTGAGCGGTTAAAAACTGCAATGTTGCGCAGTTTGGTTCACGTTTTCGGTGATAGTTCGTTAGGATGATATGGTAAAACGTTTATGTATTCCGTTATGATTAATGAAGATTGTGATCAGAGGATCGACACAGTCGGTGACTACGATGACTAGACTGGCCATTGCCGGGGCTAATCTGAGTTACTCGGGTAAACAGCTAATACTCAGTCTTATCAACTCTGTATGCACAACAATTCATTTTATCCAAGTACTGTAGCTATTTTGGCTTGAGTTCACGGGCATACTGTTGACCCGAAAGTATGAACACCTTATTTGTACGAGTTTTTCCTAACTAATAAAAAGGAGTGGAGTTGGGCCTTTTTCTTGAAGTCGTTTTCACAATTTACAAGTTAGTGTTACAGTGATCAAACAACTTTGCACGGGAGGAGTTTACTTGTCAAGTTTTATGGCGATATTGCCCGTGTACACTGGAATTTTGCAACTCTTTTGAGTCAATTTTCGGAATTTAACACAGGTGAATCTACTAAACGTCTATCAGTTACAATCATACGTGTTTACTTAGGCTCTTTTTTGAATAAAATACACTGTCTGAAGTAATCTTCGCTTCCCAGATTACATGATACATCTCTTAATTGCCAAGGGATCTGAAGGAGAAAATTATCATTCGGTCACGGTTGGTTATGAGACTTCGGTGATGAAATTAGAGGACTCATTTTGTGAGATGATACTATTGTTGTGTACGTACTAATCATGTCGAATACACAATAACAATAAACAGAACAACGTCAAAAGAAATGAAGCCAGCAACTTAAGTCCATTTGCACCAATCAATCATCTTTGGTCAGTGCCATAACTTTTATTCAGAAAGGATTGGCTCATTGAGCGTAGTGTGCTGCTTCTCGAAAGGAAATCAAGTAACACGTTTGTCATGATATATCCATATACAGAAACATTTGTCGAATCAACCACAAGACCGGTTTCCGTTAGGTACGTGGTGATTGAACAACTCTCACTGCGCTGAAATGTATAATATGCTTAGAATATAGAAACACAATATTGTAAAATTTGCATCAGGAAGGTCAGTGTAGCATACGATATGAATGTTTTAAAACCACCATAAATGTGAGGTGGTTATCGTAGCTCTTCTCTTAATCTTACTGTGGCTGTAGGACAAAATGTAATGTCCAACAAGAACACAAATTGTAGGTCGCGTTACACAAAAAGAGGCAAGTTGTTTTTGTGTGCAATAACGTGATTGGCTTGCTGCAGAAAAGAAGACTGCTTTTAGATATAGACAAAGATTGACTGACGTTTAATCTTGTCCAAGTAACCATGTCTAACAATTACATGTTGAATTTGCTGAAAAATGTTTCGCCGATTTCCTATGGTTGTAAAGGCTAATTGATTACCGTATTGCATCTGTCGAAACACCATATGCACTCATCTGTATCGTTAGAAGTGCCATAAACACTTTGGGTAATGGAGAAACAAACTGCCGAACATAAAAAAATTTCATTCATTATTTTGTAATTTCCTCAATCAAAAATGGTGTAAATTCAGTGGTCGGCGAATTGAAACAATTCGCTTCTCCTATTTGCATCAGCTATACCAATTACCAACTTGACGTTTAGTCCCTGTACCCCCTTCATCCCATTTCTGTTCTACTGAGCTATCGTGCGGTCATTCATTCATGACCCGGCCCACTCGTGTGACCGCTTACATCTGACCCAACCGGCTCTGTCCGAAACGTATTGATTTCGTTGAAAGGGACCCTTATCACAAATGATTGAGGTTCATTTGTCGTGATTATTTGTGCTTTTCTGTATTAGTACACACGGGTCAAAACTTGTTTACAATCTGAGGATCCGCTTCTGGGCTACATATAACTCGACGACTAGGGCTGAATTGTTAAAATAAGGTTTTAATAATACAGAGCAACATGTAGCCTACAGTTAGTTTCAACCAGGCTAGTACGTTACACTTTCAGTGAGGTCCGGTTTGTAGACAGCCATCTTACGGTAGTAATCAGACTAGTGTCCCACAACCATGAATTAGCAGAGACGTTCCATTGGTTAAACAAGCATGTTAACTTGTCATTACATTTTGCATACACTTTGTAGTATAATGTGGATGTACTGGAGCTTTTGCGTGTGCAGAAAGCTGTTTGCTCTACAAACACTTTGTAAGGAAAACATGAACAACTTTTCTTGAACGTACACAATAATCATCTGTTTCAGGATAGTTCAACTGATTGTGTTGCTTCTTTCACGTCCACATACAAATGAGCAGCGAGCATATAAGTTTCGTCGGTATACAAATCAAACTTGCACTTCCATAGCCAGCTGGGAGAGCGTGTTCAATGTGTTCATATTGCCAGGAAAAATGAGCACACTTCTGTAAACACAGTAAGTGTGAATTAAAGTGACTCCAAATTAGTGAGGCCTCATTCAGATCGACTTATCGGTGGGCTGAACCACGTTTGAATATCAGCGAACAGTGCGAGGCTATGACTTCTAACAGGTAGACGCCATTTGTGTGGGCTTGTCCAAGCTTTTCCATTCAGATATATATTCGGAGAACTGTACATGAGATGCAGTCAACTCAGGGATTTCATGCTGATTTTAAAATTTTACTTGTTTGAATAAGTGACAATTGTACAATAATTATCCCCTCATGATGCGTTCAGGCAACCTGAACATTGCCCAGGTGTTCGTGACATTATCAGTCTAGCGCGAAATCCTCCTTACGCAGTCAATCTGCTGGATCACTTAGTGCATTCTACTGGACAGTGGTCTGGATAGGTGACTGGTTACAAACGTGGAATTTCTGAACCTCATGCGTGTTTTCGTAGCTCAGCTGGTAGAGCACCTGCCGCATCTGGCAGTTTTTTCTGTCGCTGGTTCGAATCCAGCCAATTTCCGAATTTTTCGCAGTTGGGTTTCTTCTGCATCATCATTCACTAGTTATGAGCCACCTTTATCGCACTTTAATCCCGCTGATCACTGCTGTTCATAGAGCATTCGAAAGGTATTGCTTGCGGCTAAGGCTGAACTTCATATGGGAGCAGACATGTTTAGGATGTAAATATGCCTTCACTCGTTGTCCCAATCTACATGTATGCTTGGCGATTTTTTTACAATAATGTTTATGATAGAGTAATGCTCTGAAACGCCACAATAGGATATCAGTTCTGCAAGATGGACTTACAAGACGTGAAATTGGTGGCTAACTGTGAACTCAGAGAAATGTTTGGCCTTAGTTAATATCCTCTATAAAACCGGAGTTTGCAGACATTCCAAACAATTCACCTGCCATATCTGTTAGACTAGCCGATAGGTATATTCCAAACCCTATCGAAAGTGCAAAACATCGCGGTACTTTCATAAAAAGTTGTTCTATGCTCCGGTTTCGTTTACCACTCTGTTTATTAAGACAATAGCGTATTACACCTCTCACTCATGCCCCCGTTTTTTATGTAGACCATATCTTGCCGCATTGTGTGATCTCGTTGCTTTCTATAAGTCCACTCCGTATGTTATCTTAGCCTGTAAGCTTCTACCCGATTGATCCTTTACAATTCACATAGGGCTCAGCAGACGCTTAATATGAGGTCAACGACGCAATGGTCAACACGGTTGCTTCTTGAAGGCTTGGCTGGTGTTCCAATCCTGACCGTGGTAAGGAACTGCGATACCGATGGGGTTTAATGACAACAAACACGAGGACGGTGCTTCTTTTCAAAAGAGCCTGACTGAAAAGTCATTGAGAGTAGAACAACAATTAACGTATATCGGATGTTCGACGTATACTACCGTCAGTTGGAAGTTGCTTCGCTTGGCAATTCTTTTTATTTCGAAAAAGAAAGTTCACGTGTAATTTTACTACAAGTTTCTGGAGCAAAAGGTTTGTGTTTACAGCTCGTTTACTGATATTCGCTGTGGAACTACATTATGCTGTTCGTAATCTCTCGGACTATAAAATTAGCTTCAATGGTATTCCCCCATTCCAACAGTTGTGGGATCGTCCTACCTACGTGAAAGCTTCCTGCACAGAAATATTGATATTACTTACTTCAGTTCAGCTGTGCAACTTATATCAGGCTGCTGAATAATAATCTGTTTTATTTTTCTGGTGATTGTTGTCAGGCGATGTTCTGCTTGAAAATTTCTAGCACTCGAACGTTAACTCTATCCTGTCAGGTGTGTGTTATAGAAACTAGGGCTTTTGGTCCGCTTCTCATCTCTGTTCATTCTTACATCGATAAGACATGTAGGTGACAGGAGAAAAACGGTACGGTTAAAACGATTTTTTTGTAGATGATGGGCAAATTACGAACATATTGTGATTCACATTCGCACAAGTGACAAAACATTCCAGTTGATGCACTCATTGCAGATGACCTCATGGTGCAACTGTCTTTAGAAATTTATCCATAATTTGATAGCTTCGTTTCATTTTCTCATATCCAGAAGTCCTTCACAATTATGGTTTCGACTGCATAGTATGGAGGGTAGTTAATGTTTGAATCGACAAACTGTCTAAGAACTGTTACAAAGAATAACGCTTTTTAAGAATGTGGGACACATCAGATTATCACTCAAAGTGACCAAGAATTATCGGCGAATTACGCAATGAAGCAAACTAATGAGCATTTGTTTATTTTCTAACCTTACTGAGGGTGGCTTAATAATGATGAAATTTAATATAGGAGACATCAATGGTATGGACATACCATGGTTGACCACGCTGTCTGGGTTTCGTCTGTGAATGTGCACCCATTGTTGACTATGACAGTTGATTACCTCTGTCTGTTGACGATGGTTCCTGTCGTAGAAACCAAGGTTTTGTACTCAAACCGTAGAATTGGGCTTCTAATACTAAACATTAATTTGGATTAGTTATCTTCAGTCTTAGAGTGGGTATGTATTCATGCAAACGTTGAACACACTAACTCAGTACAACTGTGTTCTTAAGTTAGAAATGTGAGACAGGTTGGGGGAGAATTGTTTGTTTCAGAAGGGGATGTTTTTTTGCAGACGGCAGCTGATAAGTGTGTCAAATGAAATCCCATGGGTTTCTAATCCGTACAATTCCAGAGAGTTTATAATGGCTTATTATGCTGCATGATAAACAGCCAAGGATATACCCTTATTCGATGCTGGTTAAGTTTTTTTCCTGTAGAATGCTCTGCACCGACGAGACTAGTTGTTCATCCATCATCATCATCATTTCCGAGGTTGGAAAATTATCATCATTTGTAACGCAGGGCACTGGTTGCAAATTACGAAGCTGGACATAGTTTTCGTTCAAATCACTGGACTCACTTTGCGTAATCCCGCATTGTGAGCAAAAACCTATGGGGTGAATTAAACATTTCGATTGACCCTCATCAGTCACTAACGGAAAGCCATCAGGCTTCTTTCATGATGCACTAACATCAAGAGGTAGCTGAACGAGCCACCAACTCCATGGCAATGAGGTAGATCATGCTAAAATTTCATGTAAACACACGGCTGTCCGACGCCGAATGGGTAAACTTAGTTGACTAACCGACGGTGATCTCGAGCTGTGGTTACAATACAGCCTGCTGAAGGATTAGATTACGTTAACTGGGTAACTTATTGTTAAGATGAAAATGACAACCTACGAAGCCGGGTTAACTGCAATTTTTGCGCTCATCAAGCCATCAGTTGACATTGGTAGCCACTTCCGATTACGTTCAGTCTAGTCAGAGATTTAACGATTAAATCCCTGTGGTTGATTAATTTTCTGTTGTTACCATCGCAGTTTGCATCAAGTTAACTGATTTTAGGTTAGTTACCGACGGGAATAAATCGGAATATCCGAATCCTTAGTTAACGATGTGATAGATTTGATACTTTAGAAGGGATCCCATTTTGAGAACTCTTGTACTCGACTAGACTCGTACCAGTGAAACAAATAGTGTAATATTACAGAATAAACACTCTATCAGCCCAGTTATTAAGCCATGCCGGAAGTTTAGAAACTTCACATTCAGAGCCCAATACTGCACGCTTTGTTTGGTGGTTAAATGAGTAGATACGTGCAACTTCTACACTTCTAGCACAGCCTGGTAACTTAGCTGGGACAGCATCAGATGCGGTGAAGCGTGCTGGCCACACTGTCTTCCTTTGCTGATAGACAAACTTTACACGTAAGAGGCCAGTTACATGCAGCCTGCTCAGTTCTGATGTTTTGCTGCCTATCAACTGGGTATGTTTGTGTGATTGATTGCACTGAAAAAGTCTTCGGTAGAGAGTTATGATACTTACTGGATTAGTTGAACTAGCTGGGTACCGAATTCAATATTACCGATTCGCTGACACCTGTAGTGGGTTTCTTTGTTGAACAGAACCCAAACTGCTCACTTTGCAAACAGTAACTTGTGAAGAACACCCCATAAGCAAAAATTTACTGGAACCACCTTAATTCAGACGGAAACACAATGCAAAGTCACACGTGCTGTTTGACAGTGTGTGAATGCTTCTTAGCTTACTATTCGAAGATCAGTTTTAACGAGAGTACTAATGTTTGACAAATAAACGCTTGTAATTAGGAACCTTTTGGGTACCACACATTGTAGTGTTGATATCTGTCAAAATGGTGGATCCAAGGAGATCCCAAACTTACAAGGTGACCACTTCACGTTTAGTTATGTGGCACTTGCACCAAACGAGATTTTAGTCAGAGAACCGGTCAAAGAACAAGCCTCACTCAGTCTAACCAGTACGATCACTGATGTTAAACGTTGGAATGGACGACGTCTAAATGAGAGAGAAATTCAAGAGGATCGCAAAGAATGACAACTCACGTTAACTAAAGAGTAACAACGAATCTGATTGATAACAATGGACAAGTAGAGAATTATTTTACAGGAACCATTATGTCAATTCTACTTCCAGAAATGCGAAAACTGACCCGAAAAACGCTGGACGCAGAGACAGCCGACGATGTTATCATAGTTCTAACCTACTTCACCTATGACCAATTTGTGGCCACGCCTGAAATTGGGAGTAAATCAGAACAAATGTACTTATTTTCAGTAAATCGACCTCTAGTGAAAGCGTACACCCTGGAGACAGAAGCAAAACGGGACGTACATACACTGATCTATGACTTGGGTGGGAGAAATTTTGAAGTTTTCGTCATAAAGTTTGAAAGTAATGAGTGCAGTGTGTCAGAAACCGGTAGAAACATAATTTGGTGGTCGTGATATTGACCAGTATTTACTCGGCCAAGTTGTCAAGCAATTTAATCGCGTGAATAGTATGGATTTTTTTATATACAAAGATTCGTACGCCATTTATCGTCTACACAAACAATGTGAACAGGCAAGAAATGTGTCGAACGATGCAAAGGTTTTCACGGTAAAGCTGTAACAATTTTTCAGTCGTATCGATTCGGAAATGCAGCCCACGCATAGAGAGTTTGTTCAACTCATTGTTGACTTATTTATCTAGACACTGGACTCCGTCACCAAAATCATAACAGATGCTCATCTGGACAAGTCCCACATAGATGATGTAGTCCTGTTTGGTGAATCAACGTATATTCCAGTGATACGCACCTTAATACAGTTGTTTTGACGGAAAATCACCATGAAAAACAATCAGTCCAGATAAGGCTACGGCATTTGGAGCAACTAGACTGGCCGCTACACTTGATAGTGCAGCGTTCGAACAACAACTATTCAATTAATTATTTAGTATTTCTGGATTTGATTTCTTAGCCGTCAGGCATAGAACTTCGGAATGGCAGGTTCCACATGAGCGACACTAAGGTTCCTACCAGTGAGGGATTGAACTTGTAAAATTTGATAGATAATCAGAATGTAGCAGAATCCAGAGTTTATCAAGGTGACCGTCTAATTGCCATCAACAACCATTTTTTGATCACTGTACGATTGGTTGAAATTTGATGTGTACCTGCCGCGCAGATTCTGGTCACCTTCTCACTTGATTTAAGTGAAAACAGTATTCTGGTTGTGTCGACCAAAGAAGATGGGACCAATAACATAGAATGTAAAGATGTCAGTTTCAGTTAAATTAGTTTCACAAAAGAGAAAATGAAAGAAATGGAAGACGTTGCCACGTGCTACTCAGCCAAGAATGCAGCTCGAGGAAAATTGTGTCTTTTCTGAATCGACTTAAGGATAGGTGACAATGATTCTAAAAATACGGCAAATGACTTGGACCTGTATGAGGATAGCCCTGCAGAATCTTGTCCAAATGTGAGAATATTCTTTAGTGGTTGTCTGGCAGTAGCGTGAAGGAAGCTACGGATTATGACAGGAAGAAACTGAAAATTGTAAAACCTTATAGACCTATGATGAAAGATCATATGCAATAGACTTCATGTAGTTTGGAAACACGCTGTTATCTGCCGAATGGAGTTGATGATGACTGAATTATCCACACAGATGAAGAAAAACCTAAAATATCTAATTTGTGTGCACGTCTTTTGCACCGAATCTAAAATAATGTTATTCTAATGAGTGGTGAAAAAGTTTGGAGAGTGTTGCTTGTATCAGACATAGTGACGGTTGGGAAATTCACTGGAATGTCCTAATACCGGTCAAATGAAGTCACAGATTTGGTCATCGGTAAGTACTTTCGCGAGCCCTATCTGAGAAGTACAGTTTCACACTGTAATTACCACTCACCTTGCATACGAGACATTTTCGGAACAATCATTGACATGCTGCATTTTCTCAGAGTACTTGTAGGCAGTGTCCTGAGTTATGGATGTGCTATGGTCCGTATTTCACTAGTTACGGCTGACAAAACCATAATGACAATCATTCACGTGCACGGCGTACGCAATAAAAACATAAGATGTAGGTGATTATGAAATTCAACAGAGAGCGTGCACACTGCTAGGATTAGAAGCAGCGCTCATAACTAAACACAGAATTTAGTTATTATAGTTATACACACTCCCCCACTTCGACTCAAACACGAGAGAGCGAGAGAGACAACAACAAGTGTTTATTGGTGTTGGATGCATGCATCCAAGACTTATGGGCATAACTCGTATCAAGCGCTAAACTTACGAGGATTTTTGCCGGACCAGTTTACTATCATATTTGCCAGGGGATGTGGACACTAAAGACATCAGATTTTAATAGTTGTCTTGTACTTAGAAAACCAGCTAGGTGAAACTACAGGGTAAGTTGCAAACTGGGAAGCAGAACCAAACGGGAATTGTGAGAGAATGGAATACTCTTATTGTTCGGAGTACGTTCATTAGTGATACTTTTCCGCTACTTATATCTCTGAAGGGTTTTCCTCTTTTGTCATCGTTGTCTCTACTAGTAATGAAAATGATTGCATATCGCTGTTCAGTTCCTGCCTGAAAAAATGCCTGAACGGTTGGTCTACTATTAGAGACGCTCACTCTGCGACAGTTGGGTCACATGCACTGAATGCTACTTGGGTGCTTACCGCACCGGCTATTTATGGCAAAGCCCATCGACCATCAGGCGAAACAACGAGACAGTTAGCTAATGGATGTTCTGTTTAAGAAGACTTCAAACTACTGTTAAGAGTGAAGTCAGTGGGTAGTGCAACGTTTTGTAATGTGTCTTGATGCCACCGTTCCGCACTACAGCAGCCACTAGTTGAGGTCTTTTGGACTCTATGACTAAACTGGACACATGCCCGAAGGTTACTTGGCTAATTTTACTAACAGTTGCATTGGATTTTGCAACAGTATATTACCACCGAGATATGACGTTTCCTGGTTTGTCGAAATGCTACCTGATCCCAGTAGGCAATTGTGAGTGATCTGCAGGCCAAGCTGTATGCATCCGTTCTACCATCTCCTCAGTTGGGAGGGTTGTTCTCAGTAGTTGAGCCGCACTTACTGAGGTTAAGTAAGCCTGAGATGTAGGCGCTGGGCGAACAAGTCCGTTTGAAGCTCGTGCGGATTTATGCTTTGGGGGTAGATGGCCGGCTTCCGCTTACTGTACTTGTTGCTTGGATTAATTGCTCGGTCACTGTTGAAAGGTGTTTGAAACTCATCTTCGCTTGATAATAAAGGCTTTGTTGTAGTTTACGATGCACAGTTTTGCAAAAGTCAGTATGAGGGCTGAACAATGGGGAGGTGACCTGAAAATGTGGTTCAAGAACAGTGTAATATGTCCATAAAATGTAAGCACCTTTAGATGGCCCTTCGATAAAGTAATCGAGTTAATCTAAGTTGGGAATGCTAGGAGAAAGTGGCGTATAGAAAACACGCCTAAGGTCGAAGTGTTGAAATATACATCCGTTCACTGTTATGTGTGATTCATGAATGATGAAAGTGGATACATAGATTGAACCTTTTCATCCAGTCCTGTAAGTAAACAGACATCATACTCATTTTGTTTTACTCCTGTTAGAGCCGGTCCGTTGTGCATATGTTTCCACGACTGGGATATGAACTCCGGTCACACTTTCATCAGGCAACCGAATTGACCAGTGTGCTGCTGGTCACACACTGGACACGACTAAGTTATCGTATGCGCATACTCAGTCGTGGTAGGTTGCGAGCAATGGAAGCCGCCGTTACTGTTGACTTCTTTTGTGCCAGTGTTCTCAGCTTTTGACCAAGTTGATTTCAAACTGTGGAAGCAGGGGTTTACCACATGCTGTTACGTCGAACCCATGCCGAAATTCGGAAAACATTGGTCAAAAACCGCTAGAGTGCAGAGACAAATTGACGCACACGAAATTATTTTACACATTACGTAGGAATAAATTCCGGAACTTGTTTGCGCTAGTGAATACGATGGGTGACCCATAACGCTCCATTTATTTATCTGTACAAACCGCACATTTGCGAAAGATTTGTCACGGGTGGCTACTCTGGCAGCTGCACATCGTACCGTGTCAATTGTTAACAACTGCCCAAAGTGGCGACTGAAAGTTATTCGTAAGTTTCTTTTGGCAGGTTATAACAGTACTCGTTGTATGCTGTACTGCGCACTTTATCGAAGTTACAAAATACCCACAGTAACTTGCAGTATGGTCTAAAACATTCTTACTTATGTACAAGGTTCTGAACGAAGATTTACGTTAAGCTTGCCCACAGTAATCCTGAATCAAGCCTCAAGAACCATGAACACCATTGGTTCAGTACTATTCTGTTTGACTGAAGGTCATCAGACAAGATAGTCAGTCCACTAAGCCAAATGGCCCACTTTGACGTGGATCAAAACTGTCCGGTCAGGCCATTTCCAGTACATAATCATTGCTCTTCTCTTAGAAAATATGTAACAATCGCTTTTCATTGCGCTTCGAAAAATGTTGATAAAGTCGACCGAACTATCTTTTTGTGTTTGAAAAAACTGTCCCTTTTTCATTGTAGGGTCAGCAACGATGTACGTGTCATACCTCTGGTTCATCACTAACCAATTCGAATTAATAAAGAGAATGAGAATAGCGGCGTTATGAGCGAGTTGTGATACTCTACGTTCAACTATCTGGGGTTTTCTTCCTCAGGAGTGCTGTAATCGAAACCAAGAGTTACGACTTGCTCTTAACGTTGTGTTATTCGCAGTCTATCAATAACATGTAAAACACGACAGCTAAACTGTTTGACTTCATTCGTATCAAATTCGGTGTGGATATCTGATAATCCGAATATATGTTATTCATGTAGTTTTGATCATAGCAGCCCAAATGCGCTTCAAGTGCTGTGTGAATGTTTCACATTACAGGATAGTCGATGAGAAACGCTTAAGGTCAGAGTTGTGATGACAAACACCAATCACTGTTCAGTTTTTTTCGAAGCCAACTGTAAACGAAACAACTTGATCGACTGATATGCCTGTTCGTGTACAAATTGAAGGGAAAAAGTCGAAGAGATTAATTCAGTCATCAAGACTGTCAGGTCTGCAGAGACTTGCCGTGAATGCTGTGTGGTAGAAATGATCAAGGTGTAAGGTCAAACAAAACGGGTCTAAAGTAATTTCACTATAGAGGTTGTTTGTGAGAACCACGAAATAGGCAGCAGTGTCAAAAATCTTTTGTAGAGATAAACAGAAAATGCGATGACGAGTTCACACGAGAGGAATTTTTGAAGAGAATTCCAACTTCAAAACATTTTTTTGTTCGTCACGATATTTGGCTAACCGATATCATTTAATCTTTCTCGAGTGCATAACTGGTCCAGTTGAAATTCGATAGTGCTTTTCACTTGGCTAATTCTGAAAGGAATAGTTTCGTGTTTGATATGAGTCCTGATGGCTAAATTCGTGGGCACCGCATATTTAGCACTCGGGTGCATGGAGTTTTAGGAAGCCATCATTTCAGTGATAAAACAGTGAGCATAGATGTGGAACTAAATTAGTCGGCATTCACTTGGAGGTGTAAGCCTGAGTTGCCGCCAAACAATTTGAATGAACTGTCCAGCTGAGTTAAAAATACGCGACAGTTTGAAAGTGGTACTTAAATGAAAGCATACCTGTTGTAATTTTCGTCAGGAACATTTAAACTTACCTGTTGTTAATTGAACACTGCTAAAATGCGGGTTCAGCCATCCTTCGTATACACACATCTCCAGTCGCTCCCTTTAAAGAAGAAACATCGGCTCAGTGCCACTGGGGTTGTAACACATCAGAAATGTATATCGTTTATCGATAATCCATAATCTTTATATACTTTTGTACTTGATATCTGATTATGAAACTATACTGGCGACCTGGTAAGCAACGTCCGGACTAATCACACTCAGGTTAACCGAGTCTTTCTTACTTCAAAGAATGCTGCTAGTTATACACATATGGGTGGTCCAATTCTTTGGATAAGCGGTCATAACAGGGTGGCATCTTCCAAGTCTGGTAGAAATCAGGAAATGCAGTACCAACTATGCTAAATCTTTGTCCCCTGCAGGCTAATTTTAGAATTCAGGGTTATCGGGAACCAGGATAAGCTAATTATTGTGGCTCATCCGAATACGCTGGTAACCTTCCATTCTCGTCAACCCGTTGTTCTGACAAACGAAGCCAACGCAGAAAGCCGGCTTTGCTACTCGGCCTACAAGTCTGCAGTAGGTATGAGACATGATGCATGAGCTTGGGCGAATAGCTTTCCACTCCGGATGATCCATGCGTGTTCCTTTCGATTCGGCTTTCGTCGGATTTAGATTGGTTCACCTTCTTCGCATCGTCCCAGCATCTGTCACATCTTTGCACCATGCAGTTCATTGCCTGAATGACTCTGCAGCTTCCCTTTACCCGCCGTTCCGATCCACCGTTGATATTTCGTATGCAGCACCTTGCGAAGAATTAGCTTAATGGACAAGCACTTTGGACATGATGGAACATGCATGCTTTGCATTGGCCCCTCATTTCTATTCCTATGGCTGCATGCAGCTGGTCATGATTAACATTCAACTCAAAAAATATGAAATACTAATCAGTTGTAAGATATCCGCACCAAATGTAGTACGAATGAAGTTGAATAGTTTGGGCGTCGTGTTTAACATGTTATTGATATACAGATTGGGAATAACACAACGTTTCGAGCAAATCGAACGCTCGGCCGAATACCTCAACGTGGGGAGGTACGTTTTGTGTGCACTATACGAGGAAGAGCAGGCGGACGGATAGTGTGAAACGGTCAAGTGCGTGGTAAACACAATCTCCTCATAGGATCCGTTACTCACTAGAACACGACCGTAGTTTCGGTTGTTAAACTCACTAAAAATGGACCCTGTACATTAACCTACATCATAACTGTAAGATATCCGCACCAAATGTAGTACGAATGAAGTTGAATAGTTTGGGCGTCGTGTTTAACATGTTATTGATATACAGATTGGGAATAACACAACGTTTCGAGCAAGTTGTAATACTCTACGTTTCAACCACCTCGGGTGGCCTTCCTCAGGAGTGTTGTAATCGAAATCACCTTGACAGAGGAACAGAGGTCACATGGGATTTGCCGTGGTAAGGTCAATTTGTGGTGCATCTGACCGGATTGGTCTAATCCTTTGCCCACTAAGTGGGGGTGAGACAGATGTAGATAAGACGCGTCCGTGTCTGGTGCTGTTTATCCATCCACGCCACACTGCAGACAGGGGTTTGCTATCATTGCGATTAACACAAGCGTGCTGTGTGTAAATGGTGAGAGCTTCAGCACAGCACCGCTCCGCATACGAAGCTAGACCCTTGTGAATCACTCGAGCTTGATCGAAACCTACGTTGTGATTTTCTGCCAGTGCATGTAGTGCGATGGCCGAATCCTTCTCTAGCCTCTGAAATTGATAGGCGTGTTTAGGAGGAAACCTTGTGTGCCTCTTGTGTTCGGCAACACGTACTTTCAGTTGTCTGCTTGTCTCTCCAATGTAGCTGGCGTTGCAGTCACCGCATTTGATTTCGTAAACGCAGTCTGTCTGGTCGCCCATAGAAATTGGATCCTTAGGGTGTGTTACCAGTCGTTCTAAGGTATTGTCTAACCGAAATACAGTCCGGATAGCGTACTCAGACAGAATGGAGCGGATTTTTTCAGATGTTTGTTCCCGATACGGTATTTGCACAGTAGATGTGAAAGTTCTGGTCGTTTTGTTCTCCTTCTTAGTGGACATGCGCTTAATTGTGTTCTCTATAAATGCGTTCGGATAGTGATTAGCGGCTAGCATTTCTTTGATATGAGAAATCTCTGTTGTTCTGGAGAGCTCAGTGGTGCAGATCTTGTTAGCTCTGTTGACGAGTGATTTGATGACTGCTCTCTTCATACCGATCGGATGGGACGAGTTGAAGTTGAGATAACGGCCAGAGTGGGTTGGTTTGCGGTACACTGAAACCTGAAATCTCTGTTGCTCGTCAACTTTGACAAGGCAGTCTAGAAAATTCAGTGAGCGCTCATCGGTTTCAGTTTCCAATGTGAAGACTATGCCGTTGCATTTTGAGTTAAGAAACTGTAGGAATTGGTCGCGAGCAGTCTGTTTCATGACTACGAATGTGTCATCTACATACCGCCACCAAATTCGCGGAGGGCAGATAAATTCACTCATAGCTTGTGTTTCCAGGTATCCGAGGAAAAGGTTGGCTACTGCAGGTGCAACAGGGGAACCCATAGCTACACCATCGGTTTGCCTGTACAATTTTTTGTTAAATGTGAACAGGGTTGAGTGCAGACAAAGCTCAAGACCGGACAAAATTTCGGAAGGTGATAAATTAGTACGTGCACCAAGAGAATCATCACTTTCCAATAACTGTTTAACAACATCAATGCTATGCTTTACTGGTACACTGGTGTAAAGAGAGGTCACGTCAAAACTAAGAAAAGTTTCATCACAACCTAATGTCACGTGTCCGAGTTTGTCAACAAAATCGAAGGAGTCTTTAACGTTGCTTACCAACTTGTTCTGCAACGGTTTGATTATGCGGCTGATGAACTTGGCCAGCTTGTAAGTTGGACTGGTGGTGTAGTCAACAATAGGTCTTATGGGTATTTCCGTTTTATGCACTTTTGGAAGGCCGTAGAAACGTGAAGGACGGTTGCTCTTGGGATTGAGCATGAACCATGCAGACTGTCCAAGTTTTTCTTTGATACCTCGGAGGAACTTGCTAGTCTGTGCCTTGACTTTATTCAGAAGTGCGTTGGCCTTCTGCTCATTGATCTCTTCATATGGCCCAGTAGTCAAGTGCTCCAACACTTTCTTTTGATAATCTTCTTGATTTAGAATCACTGTGATGTTGCCTTTATCGGCCTTAGTGATGTGAATCGACCGATCCTTCTTGATGAGACCAAGAGCATTCTGTTCTGCATTGGTGAGGTTCGAGACGGCTGGCTGTTGTCGTTGTAAAACGCTTGCAATTCTGAATCGTGCTTCCTCCGCAACATCTGTGGCTAGTTTGCCTAGAGCAGGTTCAATTTTGGGAATTATATCTATTGGCTCAAGTTGCTTCCGTTGGATGTTAAAATTGAGTCCTTTTTTAAGCAGGCTTATCTCGTTCATATTGAGTGGTCGCGATGAGAGATTCACAATTACGTTTTCTGAGGGTCGCTGTGCTACCGAATGTGGGACAGAAGAAATATGATTCAGTCTTCCGAAAAGTTTGTCAAACTTTCTTCTTTGGCGTTCACTCGCTTTCTTGAAAAACGCCAATTCACGCTGATTAATCAGTTCCATGACAGAGGTCCGTATGTCGTCTGGTAATACATGATGGATCAGTTCATCTAAATTGGCACAGCGAAAACGTATACACTCCAGGTGATAAGTAGTCGAGTGTACGCGTTGCCGTACGAATATACGTGAGGCTGTCAGTGCTGCACATTTCGAACGGACGCTGTTATCCGGCGGTCTGATTAGCAGAGAAGGTGGAACCACTTTTGCGGAGAGGCAACGAACATTAAACACACGGTGGTTGACCCAGTTGGCATGTTTCTTGGCCAGAGTGATTCGATTATTAATCAGTTGTAAGATATCCGCACCAAATGTAGTACGAATGAAGTTGAATAGTTTGGGCGTCGTGTTTAACATGTTATTGATATACAGATTGGGAATAACACAACGTTTCGAGCAAGTTGTAATACTCTACGTCTGTCTCACCCCCACTTAGTGGGCAAAGGATTAGACCAATCCGGTCAGATGCACCACAAATTGACCTTACCACGGCAAATCCCATGTGACCTCTGTTCCTCTTTCAAGGTGATTTCGATTACAACACTCCTGAGGAAGGCCACCCGAGGTGGTTGAAACGTAGAGTATTACAACTTGCTCGAAACGTTGTGTTATTCCCAATCTGTATATCAACTACATCATAACTGATTTCAGCGACATGAATAATACTCACAACGGTGCGAACCGAATCCGACCAAGAAAGATCGTCGCCAAACCAGTGAGTGAAACTTTCGTACTCAAACTAAGGAAGTATGATTAGTCACAAATTAACCCATTCGGATCATTTACTACTAGCTATCCGCAAGCTGACTGTTTATTAATCCCTCGCGGACCAAACTGAAGACCATGCAATGACTGACTGAGAAGCCGTTTGAACGATAAGGACAGCCTCGGTCTGATTAGAATTTCTTCTCGGTTTGGACTGTTAACACGCCAAATACGGCGACCCACAATTATGTTCAACCTGGTTATTATTTACACCAGGGGAATTTTGACGGCTGGAGTAATCATCTTTACTCCGACTTAATCGCAGTCATACAGTTTTTATTAAAAAATGAGATGGGACCACCCTTCTAGAAATCGTGAGACTAACTATGGACTGTAGTGCACTCTCACCCACGATAGCCTAAGGACTCACCAACGAATAGTATCTCGGAGAATGTCAGAGAAAAACGTCAAACCAACGTATTCGAACTGTAATGTCGGGGCTGGTGCACAAGCTCAGTACAGTAACGTTTATCGGGACCATACCAGATGGTATTTACCCGAATCTGTCCGTTGCTTCTGTTGTTCTGGTCCGGATCTAAGCTCGTCCATGCGTATCTGTGCTTCGAACACGTCGAGTTGTATCCAGCTTAAGCGTTCCAAATAGTTGAGTGAACAGATAATACCCACGCACAAGTGATCGGACGTAGAAAAGGATTGTGGGGCCGATGGCATTGTGAGACGCAATGGACGTCACCTAGATCAAAGTGTGGGAACTGCTTGACAATCGATGCATCGCATTAGAAGGTGAGACAATGGCTACAGCTGCTGTTGTGTACGATACCTGCCTTTTCATAAGTTCGAGACTCGATTGCACTGCCCTTATATAAACATCCGATTTTACACTGGTCCACGGATAGACCCTCTACTGATTTCGCTTGTTCGAATCTTTACACGGACTTGCTGATATTATTGATCGTTTCTTACCGAAGATTAGCAGACGGTTTGTGAATAATCCATATGAGATTCGGATTAGCTGCAATTCGTAACCGTTCGGTCTTCCTCTCTTTCTTGTCTGGCATGGTGAGTAAAAACGGATTCTTTTACATCTCGGTTTTGATATTTCCCAAACAGAAATCGAAAAGGAGTGGTATGACCCATAAATTTTACGGTTACCCATGAAGCGTCCTCACAGCTACTACTTTCGTGGTATAACCAAGTGCCCAAGCTCCGGAGGGTGGTCACTCTGGCAAGGCTACATGGCATCTCATAAATTGTGAAACGCCGACTGTTCAAGACACAGATGGACTCATTGGCGGTGAACTTACGAAGAACGTTGAATAGTTCGTTTACTTTGTCACTAACGACCGGATGTAGAAAATAGACCTAAGGATTGTACTATCAAGGTAAGGACAACCTTGACCAATTCAAGCTACCTCTAACCAAAGATAATTGTCTCCATGTAGCTTCACAGGTGCCTACACACGAACGCGGGGCGTGAGCGTTCCCCCTGTTCGACTGAACTGCTCGTAATTTCGAGGAGTTGGATAGTGAACGCCAAAAAGGAAATGTCCTGCAGTTGCCTTCTTATTAATAACAGTAACTTTGTTACCTATCTGCTAAACACATGGATCTCTTAGTTGAATGTCTTCGTTTGAATATGTGGATATCTATATGGAAAACCTCATTACTTGTGGGTTCTTTAGCGACTGAAGCTACTTTTCTTCCGTATATGGTTACGTTGCAGCAGAGTATCCGTATCAAAGACGTACTGTTGTCCATTGCGTGTACCCACCACCACCGAACTCACCTTCCAACAGTGTATCAACACCATCCTATCAATAAATAAATTAGAGCAGTGCTTTAACGTTAGGTACTCCTAAGCGATTCACTTAGTATTTCACAGTCGTAAAAGATAGAGTTTCCGGGAAAAACAATTATCAAGCAAAAGCATGTTACTTTGCTTTTGTAACGACGGATACCAGGGCTACAGAATAGCCATGAATTTTGGAAGTCCATACAAATACGTACAACTGAGAGTGCAACGAAAAACAGTATTCAATAAAACTGCGGTTATCACTGGATTTGTTGCCCTTGCTTAGCATCATATTGCCTAGTGAAACAAACGCGATACACATCCACTAATCTTTGTGTGTAATTATGACGTGTTAATTTAGCTAATTCAATTTAAACTTCACCTAAAAAGTGTTTTGTAAATATGCACAAGGAAGTAATCCAGAATTGTGCCACCCACTTCCTACGGATACGGTTTTTGGCTTAGTTATGAAAATTAACATTCAGTCAGTTAGTAGCCATTCCGATTGCGCATCATCACACTGAAACCAGAGCAGATGATCAATGGAGGTAACACGGTACGGTCAACTGCGTCCCGCTAGGAATGTTACCCCTAAAGAACAGTAGTCCCAGAAAATAGATGTCTCTATGTATTATGAGCCACCGAAACACTATTAATGTGACTATGTTGTGGAACTTCCATAAAATTATATATAAAACAAATTATATTGAAGTTACCTAGACAGAGCAGAATGGGGAATGAAAGGTTTAACTGACTGAAATCCAGTGCGCGAACCGCCGAGAAGGAACAGAACAGAACAGTCGTACCAATTAGTAAAGCTCCCATCTATAGCCTGTCACTAAACACACGGACGCGCCACGCGCTTGGACGTGGTGTATCATCATCATCATCATCATAGACAGCAATACATCAGTGGTTCACACTAATGCTTAACTGCCACACAACCATGAAGAAA
>QNGE01000594.1:169686-193431 GCA_008508345.1 Paragonimus westermani
ATGAGTGTAACTGCTTTTCGTCTGACTGCTCCCCTTTGGCCTGTCTGACAAGGTTGCACCTGGAAGGACCGGAGTCCTAGTCAGCATAGCCCGCCGGATCAAAACAGTACACAAGCCCGACCACCACGTCAAGGTAGCAGTATAGGTGAAAAACCAGATAGGTAGTAGGGGATTTAGTTGATGTAACTCGGACACCATTTGCAGTTAATCACAGCTGTTTTAATCGGGTGGACTTAAGACCGGATCGTTCGGCAATGAAACACTGAGAAGGAGCTTGACCTAGAGTGGAGCTCGTCACCTGTGCCTCTGCCAGCCACATTGGGGACTTGAGACGCGGTCCACGTTTCCGTATCACAACCGCGTTGACCACTATAACAATGATATCACACTAAACACGATCAACTCAGAATGGATAAGCGGCTAGATACATTCGCTTGTGAATAATGCGTAGGGTAGGGGGACATATTTATGGGGAAGGATCAGTGACCATGAAAAATACTTGGGTGACCTTGACTACAAAGCATGAATGTGCTCTTAATCAGCTGCAGTGATAGTAGCGCCGTCCTTAATGTGAGGTAGGCAAGCATCTCCAGCCAGTTACTCTCCGCGACGTGAACAAGGCGTTTAGTCCATAAGAATAATATAAACCGGAGTATTCCAAACAGATCTGAAACATCACTGTATGCTAATACAGAGCAATGAACAACTCACACACTGTAGACGATAGACCTGGTTACACGGACGGTTGAAAACAACTTCCTGTACTCTAATTCCCTTAGCCAACAAGTCTCGTTCAAGAATTTGTTCAATTGTTTATTTCCACCATACATACCGTGTACATTCGTAAAGAACAGAAACTATCCGCGCTTGCTAGAAAGTACCAAAAAAAGTACAATGTGCATAAGCAAACAGAAGAATACGCCCATCGAATAAAAATCGAGGTTCATTCTATTCTTTGAGCTAGTTCCCTTAACATACGATTTGAAACCACGGTTTATGATATGTTCACACTATTCGAAGATGTTCTGGCAGGTTATCTGATCGAGATGAGCTTGGAATAATTCAACCGGTATCCAAGAGAAGCTTGAGCTCGTCGGTGGCTAGAATCGACGTTTGAATTAAACGTTGTTAGAACTACACAACAGAAATTTCATTAAAACCCTTTAGTTGGGTTATCCGATAATGAAAAGAGTGTCAGTAGCCGAAAATGCAGTAGACAAAAAGTGATGCTTCTCGGGTAAGCCAGTGAGGTATTGTGATGTTGATCGTTGAAGGAATAATACAACAGAAATACATACAGACACCACTAACATGATTTCCTAAAAGGCTTAGTATGTAAACATCCGTGAATAACTAACCACTCATTGGCGCCTTGGGAGACAGTTTCAGTGACTGATTTAAGTACGCTTGCAAGAGGACAACAACAAAGTACACTAGAGATTGGCAATCTAGGCCCTGTGTGTCAAAAATATCCGTCCCGAATTTGAAAAAAAAAACTTTCGGTGTCAAGTCAGGTCTCAGCAATTCGATTAACCATGTAAACTAAATACCGGGATGAAGAAATAACCATGTTCTTAAAAATTAAAAATGTGTGTGTTGACAGTTCGTGGTAATGAACGGCCTTTAAGACTGACCGTTACAATGGATTTGACATTGTAGTCACATAACTTAAACTCGCAACCTCAGAGAAGAGGTAAAGCGGTACACGAAATGTAGGGAGGTATTGTTACCTTGGGAAAATCAACCAGATCTGTGAGGTGCCGGCTTATGAAAGCCAACTGCGTTCTCATTTTCCCAAATATAGGTGCCCAAATGTGATACGTGATTAGGGGACTGGGTTTGTCACTTTCCACATTGACGGTTTTTTGTACAAGACTTTTGGTACTCCGTTTAACGTTGAAGTGTAACACCTTAATAGA
This sequence comes from Paragonimus westermani, assembly GCA_008508345.1. NCBI lineage: Eukaryota > Metazoa > Platyhelminthes > Trematoda > Plagiorchiida > Troglotrematidae > Paragonimus > Paragonimus westermani. The sequence goes on from QNGE01000594.1 coordinate 171,606, forward strand.
GATGCAATGCAGTGACCTACTGAGATCAAAATTACACCCAGATGACTTGATGTTACTGGAATTCTACACGAAAAACAATTTCCTAAACCTGGGAGTTAGATAAACTCGGTAGCTCATGCGCAGAAAATGACATCGATGTGCAACAGTCCACTTAAAAAATTATACATACAAATAGCAAGTCAGGAATCCAGCCGTATGATTTCCTTTAAATGATTCTCTAAAACTTGCCGCCTAGTTCGGAAGACTCTTGGACAACGAGTGACACCGTTTACGACTTCATAACGTGAATATTAATCCAATAGAATAAACTACACTGTTACTTTATCACGCCACGTCATTACGTGCTTATTTCCTAGACTACAGAAGAAAGTGGACTGCTATCCAACAACTGAAGTAGCATCTGGTCCCTGTCCAGAAGAAGTCTCCCGAAACCCGCACCACATGGTTATCTGTTATGCCTCCATACTTCAGAGATACATAGGACTGCCAGTTTCCAGCAATAAATAGATTCCAGTGGTAAATAACGAAAACATGGGTAAAGTTTAGCGGAATTCCAGTTTTAAAATGGCCTACGACCGCGGTGGATCTCAATTTAATTGCGGGACTCTCGAGACCATTGACTCAGCGGGTACACAGAAACGAGTGAGTCTAAGATTAAACGACTGCACTGAATATTAGCCTGAAATCAGTAAGCTACTTATGACAAACATACAGGGGCAATACACTGAAATTATGTAAAGAAAAAGAGCAAGCATACCTTGTTAGCGTTCTCTTAAAGGTGTCAATTTGAGTGTAAGGCACACTTGGTATAACCGTGATTGAAACATTTACATAATATTGTTCCGGTGTTTTCAGATTTTTGGTAGTAGGGTGTGAAGAAGATCGCGGTCAAAGGTCCCAAAGCTCAAGTGAGTAGTCGATAGTGTTAATCATTCTTTGGGTATAAAGTTAATAAATAAAAACTTAAATTTTATAATGGAAGGTGATCTTTGTTATGTGACAGCTTACGCCGCATGTGGATTGTATACTACCAAGATGCCCAAACATAAAAGGCAAGAGTGGTGGAAACACCGGAAGCTCGAGTCCACGATCATGCGACTGGGGTAGTCGACGGTGCCACCAATGAGCCAACTCAAGATCACGCATAAGGAACGTATGAATAATTAGCACAGATAAATTAATAGGACGGTTGCGATGAAAAAACCCACAGTATGCTCTGAATCAGTGGCTTGCGCGTTCATTCCAGTCGATGTTAGCCGACTTTCGAACACAACAATGGATGAGCGCGCAAAGTTCTGGACGCCCTCATCGGATGTTATGGAACATGTAAAACTGCATACTGCATGTTCGGCATTCAACTGAGGAACATGCGTCGTTGCAGCGTTTCTGTTGTGTTTATCATCACTTGCTCCAAGTGGTTGCCAGACAAGAAGACTCATTCGTGGTATGCCACTGAGAAACCCACGTAGGCACAACACTACACTGCATTTGAAGGCACGTTAATTGATAGTTGCCGGCTGAAACAAGTTGTCCGAATAAACCTGATTGCTCCCAAAAATGAACCAGCGTAATTGCACCGAAAAGCCATTGATAGCTTACACGATTCTTTAGGATCCGAACGGCGAGAACGGTAAATTCAAATAACGGAAGTCCACTAAGGTAGGTGACAATTGTGATCACCACAATATGATCTGATGGGCATTCAACCCAACAACCCAGAAACTGGTATAGGTTTCTATATACATCTGATTTTAGGCTCACATGAGCATACTGACAACGGCGCCGACAATAGGCGTCATTCAATCGGGGACTCGAGTCCCAGCTACCAAAACAGTTCCTGACAGGGTTTGAGTGGCCCGACAACATCCAACCCACATATGACCAAGCGTAATAGATTCCTCTGAACGTCGGCGATTAGTGTATAGCCCGTATGTGCACAATAAGGGTTGCTTCCCTGGTTCGTGCGAAAATACGGAGAGAATGGTGAATCCTTTTGTTTGAGGAAAACCATAGATGGATGTCGAGAATCGGAGCAATCACCAAACTGTATATTCGCCAACAGGATAACGATCGAAAAGGCTACCAAATGTCAACGAAGGCTTGGAGTCATGGTGAACTGTTGTGTGCAGAAATTCTCATAAACTGATCTTCAGTGTCACGATAATCCGGACATAACAACAATTTGTCGTACGATAGCAAACGTCTTGTAGTCTGAAAGCTACAATCCAACAATGTTCATTAGAGTTGCCCTAATATAACTGATAAAGAGTAGCTAGAGCTCTGGGTTTATAAGCGCACTGATCAATGAGTTTAACGGCGTCGGTGAGTGAATGAGTGATAAAAGTGTAAAGATGGACTGCGGTAAAAAAAAGACCATCAACCATGTTTCTTCACGTTTAGCTGCGCACTACTTAACGGTCAGTCCGATCGAAAGTTTCTGTCAAGCCCGGAACGAACTCAAGCCGGGCTTGCCCGAAAAACAACAAGGAAACCGATATTTAACTTTTGACCTGGGGTAACCTTTTTTTATAACATTGAAACATGAGCTCGATGTATCGCTTCGAAGACAAAAGACGGAAAAACAGTATCACAGTATTAGACAGCTATAATCACGTGGCAAGTGTAGTACCACCTGTGAAGCATAATCAAGATATCAGCATAAACCTTCGACATTTTGTTTGGATAGTGAGAAATCCACTGAAACATACATGACAAAATATTAGCATTTACCAGGAGAACACGACTACCGCTTGAGTTATACCCTGTATTCACCCCGCTAGTGTGGATGGTTAACAGGCATTCGAAAAAAATCGACTACAAAGAAACTGGTAAGTAAAAGATCGTAATGTGGTGATCACTTACTTCGGTATGCATGCACAAGGGCATTTCCTCTCGGCGTAGCGTATCGGGAAGGGGTTGCGTGATACGGTAATTGAGACCGTCCACCAGGACCATTCGTCTCATTTTGAGTACAGTTGACACGATTCCAATCTGGAAAGATCAGAAAAAAACTGAGTGGCATGCAGAAGGCGCAAACCGTGCTCTGCCTCAGAAGACAAGCGATTTGTGAGGAGGCATGTTGGCGTCAAACAGAAGTGGTAATAATCTTATACGCATACCGCACACCAAATTACAGAGAGAATGAGAGAACCTGGATATGTCGCCGAAGGTCCACAGGCTTCCCATGTGTGCAGTATACAACATAATGGGCTGCCCGCGCTCATCGAGCCGATAAAAACAGACCAGATCACAAATGAGAAAACTGCAAGTGAACGGTCTCTTCGGTGGGCTACGACAATACTGACAACATGATGCACTGGTAACAAAACTCTATCAAGGTTCCTGTAAACTGTATGAGAGAAGGTAAGTCGATGCTATAGATATGAAGCCATCTGGCCAAAACCAAGAGCCGAATAAGCCAGAATACTGAACATTCCGTGAGTAGCGTGGTGACGAAATGTTGGCAATGAGATACGCAACAACATGTATTGACAAATCAGGTCGCCCGAAATTTCGCCAATCCCTCACTTACTGAACCGTCATCACGTACACATTTTTACTACGGTAAGTATTAATAAGACATTTTCTAAGTTTGTACCATATAACATGCTCCGTATTGAAATCTACTTCTGCACCGTTTCTTTATGTATACACTAGGAATTTGGCGGTGATCCTCCGTGCGGAAACTCCTCGTCTGTAAGTTGTACAGTGTTCCTACATACTGGTAGTTTACTTTCAAAGAACTATTGCTTTCTTCGAATTGAGAAGCCTACAGCTACGTTCACAGTTGACCTGTAACATTTGGGCAATTTACACAGGTCTAAATAGACAAAGCGCTTGGCATATCAAAGAAACTTTGATTCGGCAATAGTTAGTAAAACGTTGATGGGACGTGCTACCTTTACTAAATCAATCAGCACATACATCTGGAAGGGAAACGGTCAGTCGCACACTGAGCATCTTTCACTCACCTTTCCTTTATCAGGACCAATCAAAATTTGAACGCGATCACCTTTGAAAATCGTTTGGTCTTCTGGCAGTAACGGTGGTAACTTTTTGGCAACTTTTTTACCGTCCGGTTCAACAACGCACCAGGTCACATCGGGATAGGGGAATTCGCTCAAGCGGTTGGCAATATTCCATGGAGCCTCCTCGGAGAAACGCCATACTGGCAGATACGATTCTTCTCTGTACTGAAAATGATATTCCCGCAAAAATGGCTATCAGTAGTCATTTGAAGACTGATGCTACAGTGTACAAAAACAATCAAAACCAGCTCAACCAAAATATAACAACTGATCACTGTTTTAAGCGGCGGTAGGCATCTAAGTTACCTATTACGCAGAACATGCAACGGATGTCCCCAGGTTATCTAGGTACACATAGGAATACAACGCATAAAAAGAGAGCGGCTCCACCACCGCACTCATCACATCCGTCCTTATTCCCTGTACGACAAAATGACCAATCACAGAAGGTTTCCGTGGCGTCTAATAAACAGAGCATACACACGCGAAATAGCTTAGGCCAAATAACAACAGACTATTCGATTGCAGACGCACTCTACACAAAGCTATGCGTGAACTACATCGCAGATGCTTTGCCCTATGTCCTTGACACACAGTCATTCGTCAAAATGAAGCACAGTCATCCTCGACGTGTATGTCCAGATGATTCAAATCCATGTATGGCGTCCAACGACTCAGTGACTTCTAACATTCTTGAACCCCTACATTAAAAGGTGAAACACATATGAGACGCCTGAAATAAGTCCAAACATTACTTGATCGCCGAAGCGATGTGCCTAGGGAAGTTGAAAGCATGCTCAGCTTGCCCACGCCATGATCGATAGCAAGAGGCTTTCACTTAACTGTCTACAAACGGTACGCGCCTACCCTGTTAATGGTTACTTCAGACCCACCATGTCTACGAGGACGTATGAAACGATAATGCCTCACTAAATATGTTAGACACGAAACTACAGTTTTCTGGTTAAAGCCCAACAGTGCATCCATCAAGGTTCTACTCTGTTCAGTACGCCGAACGCCGGTTTGTCAAAACTGATTACACCTTGCGTCACTGTTCTTGTTGAAAGCAAAAAAGTGGGCCAAAATTCAGACATGTTTTGACTCCACTGAACAAGATTTGTGTATGCACCACGCAGTACCGGCAAGATGAACCACATGACAAATTGAATACTGAGAGCAAACACCGCGATCGATCAGTTACAATACTCGCCCACGTCTTCTGCTTGAGTTGTGACTGTGGACACATGCAAATGCTGTATCCATAACTTTGGAAGAACAGAATGATAGATGATTGATGTTGATGTGTGAAACGCTATTTTGGGAACAAACATTTTTCCAAAATCCTGCAATTTCACTCTGTGCCAGCTAATCGAACAGCCCGAAAAATGCTTTGCGGTGAATTTATATCACAAGAAATTACTTCATTGCGAAAATGGAGAAAATATAAATGGCATTCATCTAGCGACAACCACCCATACAAATCACAACAAATCACATTTGTGGACACAATGACTGTATCGCATACAACAGTGACTTGCTCGGTCTCACGAAGCGACAGTATGTACATCCGGCGTACAAACTCATTCAAAATTGTATCTAAGTGTTTATTCTGAAATACTAACTGCAAGATGGACCCTTCAAGATTAGATATCTCATCGTTTGAAGGTAATTAATGTCTGTGATTTTTTGTTAGTGCCAAAGTTAACAACGTTAAGAAATGCGAAGACTTCCTAACACCACGAAAACGCGTTAGGAATCAAGCGGTTAAGCTGTAACTCGACCGTGAATGAAACAAGCATGAGACCTGTAATAAGCAGACGAGGAAGTTCGTCACCTGCGAATCATTTCATTGGACAATTCGTTCTGCAAAATGAAAACATGCTCCATCCGTTTTCGCGGGAATATTTTTTAGCGTTTGGCGAAACCTATTTACCAATTAGTAAGTGACCTTGTTCTCTATTGTTTACTTCACCTAGTTTATCACAGATTACCGCGGACCTCAACAGTGACGATTTTTAAAAACCAATCCGCAGTGATTAGTTCCCACCTGAAACAAATCGACCGCAAAAGCCGACACGGGCGTTCTCTCTTAGATGAAGCCAATTTACTTATGTTGCTGACTGTTCTAGTCGTGTCGATTTGCAAGTATACGAAACTCAATCATTTTCCACAAAGGTCATGACCAAAGTTTTGCAAGCTTGCTTTATCCTATGCTTTTAACGAACCCATCATGGTTTACTTTCATAATAGAGTATATGTCATCAACACCTTTCATTGAGGTTCCCTTATCTTGCGTTCACAAAGTTCAAATGCTATGTCATCACTTTTCATTGCCGAAACAGTATTCCTGTACACTGCTAAATACTTAGGAAGTTTACTCATATGAGTTAAACACAACTCATGCAATAATGAAGCTTTCACATTCTTAGCAGCTCTCTGGATAGCCCACTTCAGAAAACAATTTTGTCGTTGCCAGAGTCCATAGGAGTGTATAACCTTGTCATGACCGAGACTGAAGTTCCAGCCGTGTTTTCATGAGACATCGTTACCTCGCATTAGGTACAACCGAATTATCACATGCAATGCCCAGGCACACTCGTTCGCGAGTAATGCTCAGATTGCTCGAATGATTCGGGAGGAGACGCAGTAACTGTCCCGCTACCTCAAGTCGAAGACTCCATGATGAAGTTCACTAAAAATTGAAATCACAGAAATCATTAAGTGTTTAGCGACTTTTGTTAAGAGCAATTCCTTGAGGACTTTTTGTTAATATGGCCGGAATACCACTCAGAACTGAACACAACGAATTCAGCTAAGTATATTCATATGGCACTACAACCATGTGTAATGAAGTCAGTGAACCAACGGCTGACACGGTCTACAAGAGAAACCGTAGCTGGTGTTCAAAGCGAGAATACGATCTGTCGATGAGTTACAGCAAGAGCAAAATTTAGGTACAGCGCTTCGATTCAAAAGGAGCTGACTGAAAATGATATCCGAATAAGCCAGCTGCAATCGGTTGTGAATGAAGTTGAATTCAAATTCTGTACAGACCGTCACTTTAACTGTGTTAGCAAATCACGCGGATTTCTTTTGAGAGTGTGCAACAGTGGGTAGTAATAGTCATTAAACTCAAGGCCATCCCTTATCTACATATTTCATCGGAATTGAACGAAAAACGAGAAGGCGCAATGTTTTGAGTCTACTTCCTCGTTTCATGGTTAATAATTTTCACTAATCCCACGGGTGGTATTGCGACCCACTACTTAAAGCAAAGCATAAAAAGTATGTTGATCATTTCGATGTGAAGTTGAACGTAAAATATGGCTGAAGATCACCTATTTTTAATCCAAAACATATCCCATTTTGTCTATAAGTTTCCGGCCGTTGTAATTTCAGTGCAGCACATGGGGAAAGAGGCAGCACAACCCAGTGTCATATGAATAAAAACCATGAATACCAAAAGTACCTCCCATCATAAATAAAAACAAACATCAACTCTCGAGGTATTTTAAAGTACCTTTTTGAAACAGCATCGAGGCACACAGGTTGCACGAATGTGAATGTCGAGTGAAGTTTTCCGTTTAGAGGGTTTGTGGGTGTTCTGCTGTTATCGGATACATGCTTGGGTGACCCTCCGTAAAGATGGAATAATTAAAGTGAGAACGCAGTTCGACAGACGAAGTTCAACGAACCATTGTCGCAAATACCTACTGACCAGGTAATAACCAAACTAATGTCAGTATAATCAATGGCATCCAGAGCCATAGTACCCACGTGCACAGTTCAAACCTGAAAATATACGTAGGCTACAGCAAACACAAGCGTACAAGTCCGCATAAAACAGCAAAAAATCTGCCGAACCACAGATCACGTTTGTTAAAAGTACATCATTAAGTGCTTCCGACAAGAAGCCCTTCGAAGAGGAACGATCCCTATATGCGACATTTTATGGTATGAAGCATCTTTGACGGAACAGATTTCTCGGAACTATATAATAAACAATCTTGGATATTTGAATACGCTCGATCCACTAGAAAGAAATATCACGGCAATATTGTGAAACCAAAACGAGCCCATTTACACTGTAATCGCAGGGCGGATCAATAATGATCGAAAAACGACACATGTCAGCGATGACCTGTCCGTAACAACTACATTTAGTCAATGACTGAGTGCAACGCTGTTCCGTTTTTAATCACGCTGCAGCATTGTGCCCATTGTTAACTGATGCAACGCGAACAGTCTGTCTCCTAGCTTCCAACAAGAACCGCTCGTAAAAGTTATTAGAAGTTTACCAAATTACTGTTTAGTGACTGTGTAAGTGTCACAAGCCGTGAGCGAGGGTGAGTTGTTAGCACGTTTCCACTTAGCGGATCTTCAGCACTTCATGGTACTAGGAACAGACGTGATGAGATCGTAAGTGTCCAGTTTGAATGCTTTCATAAAAAGTTGGCTCGCTGTACCACATTCACATGGACCGGGGTCCATGAGGATAAAAGTTCCTTTCTCCTTGGGAGAAAAACACCCATCGAATACTGTTGAGCTCCCCAGAAACGCATTCTGTTCGGAAAGAGTTGTATTGCCATAATTCCTGAACGACCAAAGAATTTCGGACAAAAAAGTTTCTGTACACCCTTGATGAAGTTTCGTGAACACCTGCATTGATCAACGGAAGCAGAAAAAATGTTACCCGCCAATGAGCCACAATTTACCAAGTTCCTACATCATGAAAGACGATTACACGTGCCGTTTAAATTTACATGTTTATCCCAATCACTGTCGATTGGCCTTGAGTCGAGGTAGGAGATCACGTAACAAGAAGTCACGCCAATGTGTTGAATACCAGATCGCTTAAAAATACGACATTAAGAACACTAGTCTGGTTTTCCATCCAACGTAAAAAAGAACAGTTTGCATAGTTTACCTGCAAACACTCCATCGGTTAGATGAATACTTACTTCATTTGGTTTCTTGTCCGGTCTTTCAAACATGTGCTCAGTTTGGAATCGCCATCCCAGCAGTTCTTTGCGGTATACGGCACGAAACCTCAATAGACGAGCTACATACCGCGGCCAGTAGGAAAATCGAAGCGTGGGATCCTGTGAAAGGATTGCATAGAGACATGTGGCAGAGAGAGCAGCAACTATCGGTCAGAATAACATACGGTCTATGAACAAAACATAGGTGCCAACAAAATGAGCAGCACAGGTAGACGTGAGCACTGATCAATGTGCTACCGGCTGACAGACAACGGAATTAAAGACGACAGCAACAGTCGACTTCAAAGATGAGAGCACTTTGATGGAGAGTGTAATGAAGTACTCACGAGATCGGTAAGTAATGTACAGCCTGAGTGAGCACTTCAAAGAATGCTCCCATGGGTCGCAATAGAATATGAGCAGGGGGTTCGATTGTTTTAGGTGTGGTAAACCACAGAAGGATTCCGGATACTAAAATAACTGACGAATTGAATACTGATACTGATCGAGGCCACCGTTAGGCTCAAATGACCATTTGCGTTTGTGGTGGCGTGTTTTTGTATAGTACACATCCGGTTATGTGGCAAACTAATCTTTGATATCAACAGCCTTCGAGGCACAACGACAGCATGACACTGTCCAGCCTTAAGACGCTCACAAGCAAGATGGTCAAGTAGGAAAACAGGAGACGCTGTGCTTCCCCTGACCTGTTCTGCTGACGTGACGTACAAGTCAGACAAGGACATCACATTGATCAGGAGAGTTTTGGTGACCAAGACTTCGGTCCAGTGTAAACAAGCAAGTCAGACAGACCGAAGATGAAACCAGTTGAAATAAAAGTATGTATTCCGTCCAGCTGACTGAGTAGGAGTGCTTGGGTAGTGGGACATGACCTTGACTGTGTAGTAGAGCTATCTGTAGTTGCACCACAAATGTCTACCGAACAGGGAAGGGGATTAGAAATGCTTACTTTGAACAAAAACCATTCCAACCACCTAGCGGTGGACCGTGAACATCGGCGTGCAGAGTCAAATTCGCATATCAGTACTCACGTATTGCGCCTTTGAGCATGACAAGTCCAATGCCACAAGATGTCAGACTCTGGATTTGTTCTCCTAACCCGCTGTTGTTTTGCAAACCAGGTTTTCGACTCACAAACTCGGAATGGGCTCATTAGGTAGCATACACAATAGGGGAATGGGACAAAGTATCCTTCTTTTGGCAGTGGCACTTACGCACATTACCCCGCCTATCATTTATCCACTGGTTGCCAAGCTGTAATGTGTTTCCCTTCAGGTAACTGGTTACTGGTGAAGATAGGTGTCGGTTATTAACAGACTACCTAACAAGCAGCTCTGGTGGGTACTATGAGGAATCTGCAGGTTCATATGTTGTGTTTCTGAGACAATTCACTCTAGATGATTACAATCCAAAGCGCCTCTTCTTTGGCGTTTCTAGTGACTTCTCATGGTCACGCTGGGGTGCAAATTCAACCGAGTTTTAAGGAAAAACAGTGAATGTTCGAGTGGGTTCCGGTGAGCACTCGTCTGTACGCTGATGGGACTTAGCACATTAATAGATTACCAGCGTAAGGCAGAGAAGTTCTTGCGCTTATTACATCGACGTACGTTCCAAAGGACAGTGGTTAAACATCAGCCAAAACTACATTACATGACGTACTTATCGACCTTTGGGAACGAGTCAAACAATTAGACATAACTGTATTATCAGACGATTTGAACACCTCATTTAGTTAGCTCTCTTCGAAAGAGCAGAGGTCAGGTGGCGAGTAAGATTTTCGAACACAACGCACTAAAAATGGTGAAAGATTGTTGCAAATATGCATACATCACGATCTCCGAAATTCGAATACCGAATTCAAGCATCTTGTAAGTAGTGCTCATAAATTTACCGTTTTTTATATAAAAAAGAGTGCAGTCCATGTGGTAACTATGGAAGAATCAGTCTCACCATTGTAACATTCAAGTTACGCACTGGTTTGAAACCGCACAGGAACATCAAGCACGGAAAGAACCGATGGGTGAAGACCAGAAAGAATGCCGACCCGGTTGTGAGTGCATCGATCACATTTCTACCCTGCGACACGGAATACCCTTGAGGCCACTAGCGGTCATGATAATTGTTAAACTTCGAAGGCACCCCTAGATTGTCTATATAAAACACAGGAACATTCGCCTTCACGGAGACACAGAAAAACATGTAGATTTGATCAAATCGTTAAAAGCTCGTTATGTAAACAAGATGGGCTTTTATGGGTACTTTTTCCAAGTGTCCACCATCCCCATTGGCGTTCGTCAGAGATGTCCGGTTACTTCTCTCCGGATCAACATTGTCATGGGCGACCGTTCGGAAACATAATGAGTAGTGGAGTTTCTTACCGATACTGAACCGGTCGACTTCTTACTTCGTCTCACGGCCGAAGACATGCGGCGATGTTCAATAAGCTGGGCACCTGAAATAACCTGTGTAAAATACGTCTCGCATCTTCAAAAGAAAACTTCAATACTTCATTTAGTATGGTCGGCTTCAGATTGTGAGCAGCCTTACTAACTTTGGCAGCATTCATTCGTCAGCCAGCGATATTGCTGATGAAATGTCAGCTGGAATATCGAAAGCAAATGATGTATCCACCAATGTGCATCATCTCCAACGTCAAAAACACGTCCGAATCGCACCGAAAGAAAGGACGCGCGACCCGTTTCGTCCTGTCGTTCTCGATGCAGTACATGTTGAAAGCTCTGGTTGGTCTCATATTTAACAGTAAAACCAGTATCTTTATCAACATCAATACCCAACAAGCACATACAAATTCCTTCCAAATCGTGCGTCTAGTTTCTGTTTTCCACTATGTTATAAACATGACAGTCACTTGTCTTCCCAGCTTATAACCCACCAGTGAAGAGTCTCACCATATTTTGCCCAAGAAAGGCGGGGCTTCACTCTCATCTTAGAATCAGCTGACTAACCAGGATTGACCAAGTGTGCTACGAAGTTCCCTGTTCATGCGTCCCCGGTCTTTCTTTCGGATGTACGCTGCATACAAAGCGTGTGGATGGAACCACACGGTCGGGCGAAGGTGACTACAGTGAAATGGTTAGCTGAGATCGAGCAGTTAAACCTGCCCCGTTTTAATGGTGAGTCCTTGTGACCACAATCTGCACAAACTGGAAACTCTAGATGAACTGTTTGTTCAGGCGAGCGGGATGTCAAATAAAACAATCGAGACCCATTTGGCATTTCACTACATTGCCGACCTGGCAAATTTTACAATCTTCGCAAACCCACTTGGAAGACAGCAAAACGACCCAGGATCGATCGGGAAGGCAAGCTGTGTTGTTATGATGTTCGATTTATGAGGCTGAGGCGAATTGCGGTACAGCCTCATGCATACACAAATGAAAACTAGTGACGTGCATGCGCGCACATAAAGCTCAAACAGAAAAATTCCAACCTGGATGCAGATCATGAACCAATTTATTTGTTCAACAATGTGAATAAGTACACGCTTTGGTTTGTTGGGTTCAAAGTAACCAGAGACACGTGGACGAACAATTAGAAGCACCGGATGCAAGTCAGTCCGGAAAACTAAGCATTCAGCTTCTGAGTAGCAGACATAACACAGACAGACAGGAGAAAACAGTTGATGAAAGGTAGCAACCACATAAAAGTCGTCTATCTGCCAACAAGGACGTCATATATACATACATATATATATATATGTGTGTGTTGGAGAGAGTGCAGCAGCAGTCGACGAGAATCGGCAAGCAAATCCGAATAATGCAACTGCTGGGAGAGGTGTGTGAAAACGGAGGATCATTGCGTAAGTAGTTTTCCGACACACTGTCTGAAAGACTGGAAGCGCGAGGTGACTGAAGGCTGAAAGAGAGACGTATAGAAGAGGGGAGCAATTATTAGCAGGGTTGAAGTGATAAAAAGCGTAAGTTTAAATGTAAAAAATCATGGTGATGCTGGTCACGGTGACCACTTGAACACAATACAGGAATGCACACAAGAACATCGGGGGGTCTCTCTAGCAAGCGTTAGTCCAGGTCTGTTGAGCATTAACAGAACGGTGAAACGGTTTCTGAAGCGCACACCATCCGGTCTCGTGAATCGTCACAAGAGATATAGTTACGTAGAATTGTCTGGATATTTCATGCTGTCGCCAAAAAACGTGTATGGTACGTTCTCGGGAGTGGTGGAGTTGAAACTTACGCGCACTTCGACAAGTGACGTCCAGCGAAAATTTACAAGTGATTTACCAACAATCAGGGAGAAGACAAATAGGACTGCGATCTCATCAAATGTGAAATATACACGTAACTGTTAATGGTGTTCGAAGTCTAACGAGTAAAAACGCCAACTACTGTAGGTTTGACCACCTAAGTTCGCGTGTGTCTGCTTGTGTGTCTGCAACATGCACAAGTGGCTCACTGTCTAACGAAGTCGTTTCGATCTCGAAGGTCCACACGAGCAATCAAAAATAGCTTAGTAAGCCTGGTGATACAGGTAGTTCCAATATGACCAGGAAGTCCTGAGAGCCGAAATATCCGTTCTAATTTAATAGGATGTTTAATAGATCTTTTCTCAAAACGACTATCAGCTATTGCAGCTGGACATTTAGACATCTAACCATGCCCAGAGTGAGGTCAACGAACTGGTCGATAACATGGCAACCTCACAAGTACCTACGATCAAGAAAAGGAAAGAATCCCGATAAACCCCAAGTAACGATTAAGCTTATATTTTTTATATGTCGAGAGAACCCGATGACAGCATCACGTGTCCCGATATCACCTTAATGTGCATTGACATCAACGGGTTTCTCTAGTGATATACTACATCTAAAGAGTGTACTAAATTAAGTGGGTCGCATCCGAACAGTGGGGTAGAAAGAGAAAAGGAAGACAAATCACTGGGTTCAAGCGCTGACGGGCATCTCTATGCAGTGCGGCTAGCAAACCCACAATACACTTCCAAGGCAAAGCTGATTATGATGTATCCCTCCAAACCGTCACCTCAAGATGATGCGGTTCCAGCGGTGCACAGCTGGTTGCTAATTTGATTTGACTAGAAGGCCTGTTAGTATGAGCCTTCAAAGGGTTAGAGTCCGGTGCACTGTTTTTGCTTCCGCTCTCTCACTCACTGTATTAGCGCGATCTGCCTGGTTTGTACCGCTCTGGAGATGCTATAAAATAATAATAATAAACCCTTTGAATTACCTTAAACTGATGTGAAGTCACAGAGAAGCGAGACTGTAGCAATCACGAGTGTCGTCGCAATAACTTATGGTTTTATTCTGAAGCGAATTTGCTACACTGATGGCATGAATGCAAAGACTGAACGAATGTGAGCGATGTGCCGATTGTGACTGTCTCATTCCCTATCTACATACAATTAGATACATATGTGGCATCTAAGCAGAACAGTTATTACCTTGTCCTATTCCCAGTCTCTCGGAGAACTTAAATAAGGTTGAACAAGAGCACAGGTGAGAGTTCCAATGATTTCAGATAAACACCAACTGGGAGATCATAATGGATACTGCTAATAAGTTGAAAAATGCAAATGGGTTCATAGTTTGTCAGTGGCTCACTCATATGGTACGTGATCGTAGTTTCATGATTCCTGAACCAATTGTAAACTCGGAAAACCCCAAAGATGTCAACTGTAAGGCGCAAGCCACCCAGTGCGCCTAATCCGTACCACATCGGTCATTTACAGAAAACAAGCACAAGAGCGTAATAAAACACATGGATCAGATCGATATGTTGATCGTGCCACGATTAGCAGGCTCTTTTAATCCATATAATTTCATACAGCGCTTTCAAGTTTCTTATGGTTATCAATATGGGGGTAAATGTAAGGGTATGCCACATATGCTTTCGTCACCGGAGCGATTGTTCCGGACACGACTGAACAAATCAGCCTAAACAAGTTTGATAGCACACTCGATTTTTCTAAAAAACTAACGTGTGCAGAAGAGCCACTTCGAACAGCACTAGACAGTGATTTAATCGAAAATGAAATTGTAATTTCTCGCACAATTGACCGCAGCTTTGACATTTCCATTGATATTGTGACAGAACAATCCGACGGCAATTTTAAAAAGTGGAAGTGACTAGTAAGTAGTAGAGGATGTAACTGACGTTCGAATGCTACCGACATGTTCAGATAGTCCCTTCAGCTTTCAACGCCGTCAACGCGGTTGCCTTATGTAGTAGTGTCCAGACTTCAAATCCCAGCAGATATGTACTGCCAGCGAGCTCTAACAAAAGCGAAACTAGAGTTCCTTACTTCATTGCGAAAGGAGATGGTTGTATGATCTATCCGAATGTGAAGCCTTGATCAAATGTGGATTTCCAACCGAATCCTCTATTATGTACTGGTAACTAAATCACAACCCAACAACTTTAATATTCTCCATCACTTCAACTTAATGGGGAGTTTGAACCGTCAGACTCGAAATATTCCACATGGAGGAAATGAAGTAAAACCGACATAATTAATCAAGCACGAGGTTCATTATAGAGTTGTGAACACAACGGACATAGAAAATGCAAGTAAACCTAACACCACAAATGGGACAAATCAATAAGCATAAAACAGTCCTGCCCATCTGTTTCACCACGATATGCCAAAGCGGTACAGTGGTAGGATAACAGGAAACTTAGTTTCAGTGCTGCCTGGATAACTACGTAATAAGGTGGTGCTGAGAATATGACAGAATGAAGAAAACTCAAAAACCGGTCGACGAACCTTGCCAGAAATTCGATGAATAAGGCCTAAACGGGGGTACCGCAGCGCAACTAATCAGTACTGCATAATATGCCAATATTCCTCCATGCAATACAGTCTGGTCTACAAACCAACCTAAGTAAACTAGAAGGGTCCAAGGTTCCCAGAACTAACTCAGAACGTATTCGGTGTTCATCAGCCACAGAAGTAAAGAACCCACGACTGATGTGGGCAAACGGACAAACTTGTGCGTATCTCCGTAAACAACGTAATATGTCTACCTTCGTGAACACAGAAAAACGTTAGCAAGGATCAATGCAATTCGCAGATACCTAGTGTGAACAGAGGCGGAACAAATCAAGTTCACTTCATTTAAGTCCACCGTGGCAAAGAATAGTAGGAGAACCCAGCTGGATGTTCACACTTGAAATTATCAGTTATTCAGAAGAGAAAAGTGATCACGGTAAAAACTGCGAAACTTAAGGAAACAGCCCGAGGTAGAATGATGTAAAAATGATCCATTTACAACCGTTACAAGATGTGATCGGTTAAAATGAAAGGGTTAGTGAAATCACGAAGTCTGCACAACAATCGAACCACAACATCACGGGTCTACGTGGACTTCGTATAATGTACAATTTCAGAAACCAACTTATACGCAACTCAATTGTGTAGCACGTCTTATCAACTCAATCACAACTGACCTGAACAGAGTACGCTCGCAAACCGCGTGCGCGTATGGCCTCAATAAACTCGTCCGCACTCAAGTGGCCGTCGCCGTCGGCGTCGAACAGAATGAATATCGTGTCCACCACGACTAGATCCAAGGGCGCACCCGTTACAGCACGAGCAGCTCGTTGAAACTCGTCTGAGGCAAGCACAGAAGTAGAGAGAATACGAAATTAGCTGGGTGTGTTTGCGTTGCACATTCAGACATGTTAAACAGTTAGTATTTCGAAAATTATCGCCGAGTCATAGAACATGAAGCGTGGCAAACATGTTTCCGATAGAATCTCATCAGGGTGGTAGAGTTATGAGGGAAAGTGAAACTAAAAACGACCACATGTGAAGCCTAGTATTGGTCAAAACTTACGCTACCTTAACTTTGTGTTTGTGATCGTCCACTGGATGTTAACTGCCTACGTACCGATCAGGCGAGTCTGCTAACGGCTAAGACAGTTGGAGCGAGTGAACGAAGTCCTTCTGTCCACATAAGGTTGGGTTACGCAATCGAATGGCAACAGCTCCGTTTTTGGTACAATTTTCTTTTATAACTGTAACGGCCTGACGAGATTTTATGGAAAACATGTCTGCTACACCTCGTGTTCTACGAAATTATTAATGACGAGCTATGCGTGATTACGCTGGATTGGTTGGCAAAATCGTGTGATTTTCCAAGTACCGTAGGGTAACTACATAGAACCTGAGGGTGACTATTTCAAAATTAATTTATAAAGACAAGACATTGTGCTAAACACTTCGCGATATACAATTCAAACCCTCCATAATTCCAACAAAATGTGTACGTTAATGTTCAATCGGTTAACACACGATGGAATCCAAATGAAAATTAGTGATTCCAAAAAATATCCACAAAAGAAATGTGCACACGGTTAGTAACTGACAGAGGGAAAGGTGAAGAAAATTACTGATTCGAGGTACAGTTCCTTCAACTTCGCCTGGAACAACATAGTTTGGTGACGCCAGTACCATCAGAGTACTGTGTTGATTAATACACGAATTTTCCCACCCACTGGTTTGAACAGTCTGACCTGATTTTTCAGGTAGAAGCTGGAAGGGCTGCCAAGAATTGGCCTCAATTTACCCATAGTGATCATGACAATTACATCGATCCCGAAAGCGGATGTGGGTAGTTGGCTACGCTAGCCAAAAAAACACCACCTGAATAATGCTTCAAAATAGGCTTCTCGCGGGAAGAAAATAGTAAGATGATTGGACGTAAACAGAAAGGTCTAGTTAGTAGTTCGAGCAAAGCAGCTCTGAACACGAATACAAGGACAAACAGAAGGAGGATGCTGACACTCATGCAAACACTAGACGAATATGTACAGTCTGTTACCCTTTCGACCTCTTGTTACGTACCATTCTTCATACCGGTTATGTTCATTGTACATATTACCTACTTGTCTGTTGTTTGGATCAATACACACTTCGTCCTCGCGCGTTTCGTCTTCTGCTCGCACGCGGTCCTGGTTATCGTGGGCTAACCGTGGCAACGTTCATTTAGCTCGCTGGAGGAACCAAATCCGTTATTACTAAAGAGGAGAATCTTCTTGCAATACGCAGCAGACTTAGTGTAGTGGAATTAATTGCGGACACCTACTGTGAGTTCTTGTATTTGCCTTGAGGTACTGTTCCCCCAACTCTTTGTTCCACTACAAATATATTTTCCAAACCATAAGACCGTCGCGACAGGATCGATCGACAAATTCGATGAAAAAGGTTGACCACAGTGCTTATCAAACGATGTAAGACATGAGAATGGCCAGTGCAGATTTAGGCTACGGCTCAGGAAATAACTTGTCGACAGATGAGCTAAAAAAAATGTGGTTATCGAGGTCGAATGATGTGTTGAATTGCTGGCGAGTAAGGTACAACGGATAATCAAAACTGGGTATTGATATTCGTTTAAAAGCGCTTATCACATGACCGGGGAAGATGGATTACGAGTTCGTTTCATAGGTTTCATACTACGCCTGCTTTGTTAGGCAAATTGAAAATAATAAAGGTGCAGCAAGAGACACAAGGAGCAAAAGCTTGCACTAAAGTGTCACGGATAACGAACTTAGGTTAGGGATGGTGCGCAGGTTAGTCTTCACAGTTAGTCACCGAGAGAGAGGGTTGGACTCATGATCAAGATTCCTGAGCAACACCCGCCCGTCGTACAAGTTCACCCGGAATTGAAATGCAAGAAAGGCTACCTATCGGGCATGGTCGACGTAGTTTCACACACTTCCTCGGTTGGGTAGAAAACAGGCTTGTGTTCACGGACTAACCAATTTACCTGTGCGCCGCTCACTTGATGGAACTAAGTGTTCAAAGTGTACCATTCAGACAGAAATGAGTACACGCTGATTGTTGTTTAGCGTATGCGGAACCGCTAAGTAGTGTGGTTCATATTACATTACCTAATATGTTTCAATAAAAGGAAACAGTGTGATCCATACGTTTGAAGTAGAGAGATGGTCAAACATTACTGGGATGAACAACAGGTTAATCCACGTATACATGTTAGCAGGCAGTTTCATCTCAATTTTGTGAGTTGTGGCCACGACGCAAGCATTACAGTCCGAGCTGCGCGGATAACAAAGTGACGTAGCAATTGGAGGCGGCCGTATCTCATTGGAACTATGATATTGTGATGGGGTCCAGATTGACATGCTTTTTATTAATTTCAAGTACGGTAATGCATTCCCAAATGAGAGTGCATGTTCTGTCAACGTCACACCACTCAGTACAGCCCGGACTACTGAGAATGGTGACAGTTTTGAGGGGCACAGGTCGCATGATAAAACGACCAACTTGTAATGTCTATTTGCTTGGACGGCTTCGAAGCAACTGATATACTGGGCGATCACAAGGTGGTAATTCTTACTTAATTCTTGTGTTCCGGAAATGAAAGCAATGCGTTGAATAAAAAGTGAAAATTTACGTATTATGCTGTGCATAAAAAGCGTCTGTCCCAAAAATAACGAGCACATGACAACGTTTTCCCTCGCAGACAATGCCCACGGAGTACATTTCAGACAATTTCAGTTTCGGTTGAGTCAAATTCACATGGAATGCAGCATGGCAAATCATCGTGGTGAACAAGGTAACCTACTGTACGAGACAATGTGTCATTTAACAACCCAAGAAAACAGTAGGAAAAGCCACAATGGTCTTGAAAAACCATATTCAGTGTACAGGAAAGAGGTACCACTTATTTTGAAACACCTGAGCGTAAACCTGAGCAAACAACACCAAGACGTCAACAACTTGAAAACGAACTACTGATTTACGGATGAGAATAAGATAACTTATGACTCTCGCCGTTTCTTTTCACTTACAGTTGGCTCAGTCAATTCGGTCAAATAATAACAACGTCTATGCCACTTATCCAACTGGAGGTTAGGTGTGTAATAAGACCTTAGCCCAAGAGGTGAGCATAACCCATGTCTAGCTGGCCAACAGTTACTTTCGATAACCACAGGATGGTTACAAACCGGAAAAAGTCAGAGTACTACTCATGGATATTTGATTACGAGTTGAGCTGTTCAAAAGAGTAAATGGGAAGTACCACGCATTTATTAAAGATGATGGTGAAAGTTAACAGGTATAACGGCGCGGATGTTAAATAATATGTTGAGGAGAGTGGAAGGGTGACGAGATAGTGGGGACTAAACCTAACCACGGCTTATCAAACATATGTGAAGCACACTTCAAAACGCATAGAAGCAAAGCAAGAGATCGAATGCACCATCATTCGACCGCAATGGTTTTGACAGTCAAGCTATCTCAGGACTGGGCTGAATGCGTGAGTTAAGCTTACTCTCAAATTCGCCTACCGATGATGTTACGTCAGAATCTCCACGCCGAAAATGTACTCTGCATTCCAAACTACTCATTTGATGGAGTAGCCTCAGCAAATTATCCACGAGACGACCACTTTGGCTTTTGAAAAGTAGACTCCATGACGGGTGTTGTGGTAGATAAAAGGTCCTGTATGCTAAGAAAACTCCGTTTTTGGCAAGTCGAAAGTACCTCAGCGACTTTCCCAGCTAAAACACACCCTATCAGGATAAGAGAGTGAACGAAGCGCCTAAACCAACTTTGTAGCTCTTCGTCGTGCTTCTACAACACTGACATTTACGAGATACTAATAGGATCGCCTGAAATAATCTGAATTCACGTTCGAGGGGGTTGTCAGTCAGTTTTGACTTCCTAAAAAAGCACTCTATACACCAGGAGAAACGAAAACGTGAAATCTTACATCTAATCACATTAAAAGGCAGTCGGCTATTCTTAGTCCATTTGAAAGACAACCACTTCGTATTGCGAGCCAGTGACTCTGGAAACCAACATAATAAATGATAAGCTGGTAACTCTGAAAACGTAGCTTAATTATGTAACTACATGCATATATGTGCATTTCGGATATTTCGGTGAGTAAACTGGCTTGATCCGCAACACAGAACCCGATTCCATCCCTCCTAGTTGGGTACCCATAACTCATTTCATGCGTACGACTTAACACAAACATCACACAAGGATATTGTAATAAACGCAAATGGAAAAAAACAACGAACAAGGTGCAACTAAAACGGCGAGAGGTCACAAGTTCTTGACTTACCAGGTGACTGAAAGCACACGCGATAAGCTGGCAATGCAGTAAATTGACCTCAAATGAACTCTACAGATATTGAGTGATGAATATACATGTAGCACGGATACGATACTTTGGAAGGCATCGCTGAAGACTTGGGAACCCTGACCAGCTTCAAAAGGGCCACACAAAACTATGCACGACTGGCTCAGAAAACACAGCAGTGCGGGCGAAAAATGTCCAGATGTTACCAGCTGACGTTGGATTTTCACTTCTGTATGAATAAAGCAATGACTGCTTTAAACTCAAACTCAACCTGAATCACCTGGCTATAAATCCGAACAGCGCTTAATTTGTTGGTCTTAGCAGTTGCATTACCCACCTAAAATAGACAAGTTTACGGAAACACAAACAATGTTCGGTTAAATCCACTGAGATAACATTAGGCTGTTCAACTAAGTACATTTGCAAGTATTTTGTGTTGGGTCGGTAGTGGACCAGTACGAATCCAGAAATAACCGTCACGGTGAGACTGGACCTTGACGTGGTGTGACGGCTTGCACATCTCGATGACCTTTTGGGCTAAACTGGACAGAGTTACTCATACCAGGCAGGCCAACAGGTAGAGGTCTGACAAACCACAGTCTCCTGGTCCTCCAGGTTGGGGGTTGGAAGATGGTTGGCATCTCTTCCTGAAAAACGTACCATTTCTGGTACACCGCCACCCACCC
>QNGE01000594.1:201790-222984 GCA_008508345.1 Paragonimus westermani
GTCTGATTCTGAACACTGCTGCGCGCAGCGGATGTACTCGAAGCTACATCGGGCTTCTGAGAGATATTTGATGTTTTTCAACCGTATTGGACATTACGCCGGCGGTAACGGTCAACCGCTGGACGATCGGAGTGCCCATTGTTTGAGGGTACCTTTTCTAACCCCTTCCTGATACGGAAGACAGCAGTGCCGCAACTATAAAAATAGTTCTGCTGTATGCCCATAGGATCGTGCCTCACTACCTAAGCAGTCCTACGCGGTCAGTAGGGCGACATACAATCCTATGAGTGTAACTGCTTTTCGTCTGACTGCTCCCCTTTGGCCTGTCTGACAAGGTTGCACCTGGAAGGACCGGAGTCCTAGTCAGCATAGTCTGCCGGATCAAAACAGTACACAAGCCCGACCACCTCGTCAAGATAGCAGTTCATATACCCGGCCAAAAAGACTATATCAGAACCATGTGTCAACCAAAGGAGAGAGACCGGATCTGCCCCAAACGCGCCCTTGAAACCGGTGTCACTACAGTCACTTGGTGCGTAAGCAAACGCAATGGAAAGATTTCTGAAAGTTTTGCGTCTAGAGCTGGCTTTAACAGAACCCCCTAAGCGGACGGCGCGAGGTCTATTATCAACAGGAATCCAATCAACTAATACGACTGCGCCCGTTGTACTGAGGGCTAAACCCACTCCAGCTTAGCCAGTAGCGGCAGCCGTGGATTCAACCGAAGTGTACAACCAGTATGGAGTAGACAGTACTGGTACTGTTAGCTCCATACGTTGACTACTGTCCTGAATTCTAGTCCCTGAAATGCAGCAGACATTGACATTCAAAGAGTCTAGATTTCGTTCAAGAACGGTTTGTTTGCTTGTTTTAGGGTGCGAACGTTGAAAGCACCCATATTAATTCGTTTTCTAGGTCAAAGCGAGGGACAAGGGAGACCTGAAGTTGGATGGTAAGAGACGGGACTTACTGGCACACTAGTGTATCGGTAACATCTGTTGTTATGGTTGGCTATTTCTATTCCGAGACCTGCAGAGTAATTACTGGAAATGGGGAAAACGACAAGGGTTTTCAAACAAGGCCTTCGAACCAAAAGCCTGTACCGCAAGGCAGCTGCTAGCTGTGGCGGCAAAACGGTAGCAGCAAGGAGCTAGCTAAGCTGACTATCAAAGTGTTCCGTCCACCGCCCAAACCCTCTGGGCTTATCAAAGAGGAGGGTGCCGTCTGCCTTGCTGACAGTTTCACCGATAGACGGTCGCCTGAGACCACTGGTACAGATAAGTCTAAAGAGTTTGCCGGTGATCCCTGAAGCAAAAGTAGTTCCCATTTCTTTGATTTTCTGAGTTAACCAAGCCTCATGATCAGCGTTTAGGCTGTTTCTGTTTCCTATGTGGTAGCTGACATGCACTACTAATGTATACTAGTAATGTACACTGGAGTACTAGGAACGGCACCCTTCGGAAAAAAAGATACCAACCCTCCTCCAACTCCCAACCTGGAGGACCAAGGGACCGTGGCTTATTAGGATTATT
Source organism: Paragonimus westermani (assembly GCA_008508345.1). NCBI lineage: Eukaryota > Metazoa > Platyhelminthes > Trematoda > Plagiorchiida > Troglotrematidae > Paragonimus > Paragonimus westermani. The sequence continues at coordinate 203,323 of QNGE01000594.1, forward strand.
GCACATGGTGTTCTGTGGCCCATAACAGTTTCCCTGGATGTCCAATATTGCGTACTGGTCGGGGTGTTAAGAAGTGAACTACTACTTCACCGGTTGCTGTATGCAAAGTTCCATAAGGTGTTCTTTGGGAACACCAAACATAGGCAGGACTACTGAGAAAACATTTCGCAGTTTCATGAAAACTGAAAACTCACAAGAACGTTTGGCAGAACACGTTAAATTGTTGTAGGTCGTACATAGTCAGTTAACACCCCTGTGCATTATGTACCTTAATAGGCCCATATGCCCCAACCATGTAGGTGTAGCCATGATGTGTCCATGCAGCACCAGACGTGTTCAAGAAGCAGTAAAACGACTGGATTGTCTCTGGATGAATAACGACAATAAGTAACCCACAACTACCCCTAGTAGCATATAAAGACGGTCGAAAGTCTTTTGAGTAGCTTACGCAAGACACTCAGCAAGTTGTAGCATACAAGCCGGCGGTTTTCACTGACTGCACGCACAACTTGCGGAACAACTTTGGTGCAAAGTGGAGGCACCCAAGGACAAAGTCTTTTGAAAAAGAGGCTCCAACAACAGTCCTGTAATAGGAGACAACACGAACAAGGGTGAGCCAAACACCCAGCAAGAGGTACGCACGACTTACCCAAACACAAACCAAAACGGCGCCAACAACAGGGAAAGTGGGCTCACGGCAGAAAATTTTTTATTGGTCAATGCAGTTAAGCGAAGGTCCACCGACTAGAAGACTAACTATGAGAACATATATGTAAATATATAACCTGTTGGCTAATTTTTGTTTAGTCACAGCATATGACCACTATTTCGTGAGCGCGCCTTCAAAATGACTTGTCGTTTGCATTTTGGGGCATGCGAGCGCATTGTGTGAGACCTTTCAATTGTATGGTCAGGGTGATTGATTTTGCTGAAGTGATGTGTTGCAGTATCTGTAATGTTTACTGAGAAAGTCCACTTTTGGTTGGATTCAGAGAACGTGTATAATTAGCCTACATGTGTACAAGATCGCTTTGCATATTGATGATCACACAGCCACCACAGACTAATAATTGTTCGATTTCACTTGTCTGTGTAAAATTCTCTCAGAGTTTGTTTGGAATGACATCATCGTATTTTTAATGTCAACTGAGATAACCCACTCTTTCTGGATTCTCACCATCAGGTGGGTGTCAGAAGGATTTTACAATTGGATTCAGAACACTAAGAACAATGAGCACGTGGGAAGGTGAAACTGAGAAATCTCCTGGAGAGTAAATCTTTCACAGTAGTGTACGATCCATTATTCTCGAGTAAATGTTTATTGCCTGAACCATTTTTAACCCCACTATTACCGATGTTAGATCTGTTGAGGTTCATCTGGTTCGTCTGCTGTCTTTGTTTGGTATGATGCAGAGCAGTGAATTCATTGGGGCGTGTTCAGCTTGTTTGTAAAAGGTTGACCTTATTAGTCTTTACTGTGTGCAGTAAAAGATCTTGATGAATTTTGTATCACAAATGCACAGTAGTTACATTCTTCCTTCTATTAATATCATCGCTTATCCAGTAAAACTCCCATTCTTGATAGTATTACACACGTATCCAACTTCATCTGCACCCGATTGTTTACCTGATTTCGTTTTCCGTTGACCGGTGACATTTGGCGGGTTCCTGTTTTGGTTACTACATTTTCAAAGACTTCCTATTAGATAATTCGTGTATCCGATTAATTCACGTTCAAGTTAAGATAGCATCTCTATCGTTACTTTATTCGACACTGCCGCATAAATTCCAATCCTTTCGATCGCCTTTCCTGACGTTTATTGAGCGTGGAAGATAGTCCCGTCAAACCGACCATCTAAAAGTCGTTATTGGAATTGTCGACTTCGCGTTAACGAGTTAAATACCCCCAATTCGTCAGGAGCGTTTTAACAGTATTTTGAGTCACCGATGGATTCGGGTCCTCCGAATTATCTTATTGCTCGCATCCATTGAGTATATGATTCATGGTCGATGAGTGACAAAAAGAATCCGGTTTTTGGAACCTACCACACTTGATGTTTTTAAGACTATAAACACGGCCAACCCCCGGCGCTGTATTCTCGGTAGTCCTCAACGCTTTGGAGTCCTCATCTGCCGACGAGGCAACTGCTGGTGGAGCGTGCTCTGCCCCACTATGTTACCCACCTTTCTAAACCCATCCACTGGACTAGTAAACATTCAGTCGCCCTGTAATGCTCATGACATCTTTCACTTTGGCAACTTGCCTTCTATTTTCTATACTTCTAAGGATCGGGCTAAGGCCGATGATTTTTGTGTTGTTTCTCATACTCGCGTTGCTTTTGGGGCTCCGAAAGCTACGCAGCAATCTGGCCCTGTAAAAGAACTGTTAGAGGAAGCAGGCAGGTCACCTGACTTGTGTCTCACCAGGGACTCCCACTCTGGCAGCCCTCAAAGAAAAGTTGAGACAGGGGGAATTTTTACTTGCCGAAGAGGAGCACAAACTGCTTAGAAGAAAGCTTGAGCTTCAACGGAGATTGCCGGATGCCCACAAACATCCGAAACGAGTTGTTTCAACCAAACCAAAGGGACGCGACGAAGCACGAGCATCCGGCTGACCAGCTCAGTCCGGTCAAGTAAGTAACGTTATCTAGACGCCGGAAGAGTCGCTGAGGTCACTAATACTGACTGTAGGTCTGTCTGAGCCTGAGGTCGGACCATTTGATGGATCGCCACGAGGCTTTAATGAGTTCGGAAGTGAGGTTGTGACTGATGTTCATACCGCTGTGTGGAAGTGTAATTTCGTTGGGATATGGCATAAAAATAAGTTGCGTTCGTTAACGTGAGTATTTCGGAGGAGAACCTACAAGTGTTCTTAGCGGAATAGGTACTGGGAGGAAATTCTCAGTTGACCGTCTTTGAGGATCTTTCAAATGTTTACTCAAGACACTCAAGACAAGTGAGATTGTCAAAACACGGTTGTCTTGCATCGTCTCCCAAAAAGAATAAATGGGAATAACCACCCAACGTTTCTGTCTCCAAGATTTGCCTGGATTTCCTCAGTGTCACTATATTTTGGTCTTTTTCATCGTTTGTTTGGTTAGATTGCGACGGAATTGGTGAGCGCGACTACTTTTTTGAGTGGTGCCTTATCCATCCCATTGGTATTATCAACATAGGTTGACGGAATTGGAACATTGACATTAAAACCGAACACAGTGTTGCCTCAAAATTGCCGGGATACAATGTCCAAAATCCGCCACTGCGGTTTCACTAGGTTGAGGCCGTTTTCACCACCAGGCGGATGACATTGGGGGAAATGAGATTTTTGTTTTTGGTGCAACCCCCTCCTTTTGAGGTCGCGGCGGAAGTGGAAGATATTCTGGAGCAAGTCCCATCCAGTTTCCCATACATCCTTTCAAAACAGAGGGACACAAATCGGACTGGGATGTCAAAAGATAAATTGCTGCTCAACTTGTTCAATTCAGTTGGGCTAAGTGATCGTTCCCCATCCAAATTGCCAGTGACGGGCCTTCTGGGTTTTCGGAAGCTCGGTGACGCGATCTTAAAGTATCTGTGATTAGAAAAGTTGTTGTCTGCGATACGGAATATTTTTGCTCCCATGGATGAGGAGAAATTAGTTGACATACTTGCGGCCCTTGCGGTCAAGGTAACAAATACCTTTCCTTCACAGCCGGTTTTTATCGAAACAACAACCGTTTCCATACCAGACACTTCAGTGTCAACAAATGATTATAGTTTAAAGCTTTTGTCATAGACGTGCCACCGTATGGACAGAATGGCTATGTAGATCAGCGAAGTGAAGAGGCACCCACCCTGAAGCCATGCAAAACCTAACTCTCGCGGTCCCTCATAGTGGTGTTGATATCAACAAAACTTCCCGCACGAAGCGGAAAAGTGCACCCAGCCGTGTACATTACGAACTCACCACACATCACCCTCAACCAAGCGGGCCGGCCAGTACCAACGACGACTGTCGTTGACTCAGAAGATACTAGTCGCTCATTTTATATCAAAGATCGGTTGGCCGGCTCAGAACTCCGCGTTATTCAACCGCAACCAAATGGTCGACTTCAGCCTGGTCAATACATCGTACAGGCCGCAAATCAAAGTCGCATCAAAACTTTCAGGTAACGCTCATTCACTCTCGTCTTCAGTCCCTGACGATGTTTTCAATGGATCTTTCCGCTTACCCATGTTCAGACGCCACTCACAGGTAACAGTTTCCATCACTTTTTAAACCTTCTGTTGATATTATTTTAGCTGAATGAAGCCACTACCGCCTGCAAAATAGACGGCGTTCAATCGACGACCGCATCGGTCGCATCCGATCCGCACTTCCGCCAACACCTTCCGTCGTTAGCTTCGCCGTTTTCACATGCCACGATGAGTAGACACAATTTGGAACATCTTGTCACGAATCGCGGCCCTCCAGTCCTCTGTCGTTTACGCGGTTCACATCTTGACAAACTTAAAGTAGCCAAGGAAGAATTCGAACATGTGCTCCAGTTGGACATGAATCGACTTTTGAACGGCTCTTCGGCCGTACCGCTGCACATGATACCCGAAAAATCCCCGAGCTACTGACGGCCTTGCGGTGATTACTGCGCTCCGAAAAACTGTACAACACCGGACGGGTGCCATATACCGCATATCCACAGATTCTCTATAGGACTCGACTGCTCTACTATTTTTTTCAAAATCAGACCTTGTACGCGCCTATCATCATACCCAAATTGCCTTAGAGATAAGTTCGAAGACAATCATTACAACAACCGTTGCGATTTTCAAGTCCACAGGCATGTCCTTCAGGCTTTGTAATATGGTCCAATCATTTCAGCGACTCCTGGGCGACGTATTGCGTGGACTTCCTATCGTATACACCTACGTGGACTATGTCTTGATCGCTAGCCGCTCAAACAAGGAGCATTTGTTTCACCTTCGTGCCGTTTCGATAGTTTCACGCAGTACTCTATTAAAGGCAGCAGTAATAAGTGTATATTCGAAGTTAGTTCTCTGGATTTCCTGAAACATCGCATCGATCAAACCGGCATCACACCTTTACCCGATAAGGCTGAATCTATCACGACTTCTCCGATTTCCACTACGACGAGCAAACTCCGACGACTCCTCGGCCTACTCAACTGTTACCGGCGTTTCACTCCTTATTGCACGGACATTTCAAAACCTCTGACCTACCTGGTTGACTCAAAACGCAAGTCCACCGAACTCTCATCTGAAGCCGAAGTAGCTTTCTCAGCGACAAAGGAAGCCTCGTATCACGCCACAAACTATACTACATTAGTTGCGATCCAAACGCATGTCTCCTTCTCATTACGGATGCATCCAACGCTGCTGTCGGTTCAGCTTTGTCACAATCCGTGAATGGTGAACGAAAACCTTTTGTTTTTTCTTCTCGACAGCTACACTTACAAGGGGTAGAGTATAGCACCTATGGACGTAAGCTGCTGCCGGCTTATCTGGCGATCCGTGACTTTCGGCACCCTTGTAAAGGCCGGCCCTTAGTTGTGCAAACCGACCACAAGCCCTTGACATTTCCTTTTCACGCCACGTGAAATCAGACATTTGGGCTATATCCCCCAGTTCACCACGGACATACGGTACCTAATTTGTGACTCCATTGCCGTTACTGATGCACGGCCTGCCGTCAACTTAATCCAATCACTACCGTCGTTCAATCTAGTAAAAATGACCACCGCAGAGCGGTGAGGATATGAAAGCTGTCTCCGCTTGTAAGTCCTCAAAACTGTCCACCATATTACTGTCGACACCAGCTAGCGGCATTTTGTGCGGCACTCCAACTGGCACACTTAAACCTTCCCTCCCAAATATTTATCGGTGCACTGTTTCCAATCATTTTCGCTGTTTATCTCATCCATGAAACCGCGGACCTCTTACTTTGATTGCAGAACGTTTGTTTTGGCGCTATATGAACGAGGACTTTCGCATCTGGTCAAAACAGTTTATCGATCGTCAAAGGAATAAAGTGTACACGCAAGTTCTCCCATCCAGGAGCTCTTTCTTCCCCGCCTGCACTTTGGCATCGTTGAACCACTGCTGCTTTCCACCAATTTTACACAGCTGCTGACCGCAGCCGATCATTTTATCTGTTGGCCTTTAGCCGCATCTATTAAGGTGGTTTCAACGAACACGGTTGCTAAAACCTTCTTGAAGTGTGAGATCGCTAATTTTTGTGTAATCTGCAACCACTACGGAAAAGGCACCCGATTTCAGTCCTATACTTTTCGCAGCATGATGCCGTCGCTGGGTTACTAAAGCAATAAAACAATAACACACCATCCTTGTCATAATGGCTTAGCCGGTTGTTTTCACTGGCAACCAAAGCATCGTTAACATTCCGTTCCGACCCAATGGAGTGGGGCGAACGTGTACCACCCAATCTCCTTGGAATCCGATAAACCGTTAAAGAGGATATATGCTGTATTGTCTGTGAATTGGTTAACGGTATCAGTTGCACTTCCCAAGTGAGTTGATCCAAACCTCAGCACGCTCAGACCCAGGTACGAATTACGATTCACGTTTACGACATCACATGTCCAGACTCCGTTTCACACAACCTCGTTAACATTGGCGCCGAGAAAAAATCCCCGGATTTGCACGCGTAAAATTGTTTGTGCGCCAAAACGCAAACATGAAACCACTAAACTTCCGATACCTGGGCTCGCTGAAAGTTGTAGAGCGCGACAAAAACTTTTCATCATTGGAAGGCTTGGACGGAGCTAATCCATACTCACCGTTCGACCGAAACCGGCCTATGCAGAGCAAAATTTTGAATCGTCTGACCCGATAGTGACTGAAAACAGCCCCTTTCCACCCTCGACAGCATTATAGACACCTGCCGGTCATTTTGCAGGCGCAAATGTAGCTGATCGGGACGCTGATGTAGAATTTGACTGTGTAATGTCCGGCTTCCGACACCATTTTATGGGTGCGCCCGCTGATCGAGTCCATTTGACACCCAATCTCGTAGTTCCGCTATGATCAACCCTCTGTGGTGCATTTCGGTATCTGATAACGAAAACATGAGGAGGTATTCGAGGTGAAGCTGGCCGCCGCCGACGATGACCAACGTGTCTGGCTGATTTTGCGCAAACTGGGTTCTTTGGAGGAGAGTGTTACACAGGCTTCATTCTGCCAAAGAACGCCAACGATATTTCCTTCAAAGATGCAGTCAGGTGTCTCAGCCAAATCTTCGGTGAACAATCATTATTGCTCAACATCCGGTGTCAGTCCTTCCAGCTGACCAAGAGACAATCCGGAGATACCACCTCCGTCGGAAACGTCAGTCGAGAGCAAGAACGCTTCACAGTTTCCTGTGTGACCGACGATCATCTCAGGAGGCCGATTTTCGATCTTGACGTCCAGTCACCGGCATTGGTACCCTCAGCAAGATTACATACGACACAGAGATGACGCTGCAGACGATTACCACCGAATACCAAGGGATAGTCAACCCCAAATTTATGTTATGATAATCCAGCGGTCATCAACACCTTCAACGTCGTTGACCGTTTAGTTGGTAAATGCTGGACATCCCACCGTGATGCACCACGGCCACCCACCCAGGAGTAATCCTCGAAGCCTCCGGCATCCTGTTGGCATTGCGCGGACTGATATCCTGTGCCCTTGGGTCCATTCCATAGGAATAGGTGTCAGATATTCGACCACCGAAGCTACAAGGATGACCACTGCCCAGCTGACAAACAGTTGACTTTACAGTGCAGACACAAGCCCCGCTTCCAAGGAGTCCAGAAGCAGGCCGGACGACCGAACTCCGTCTTCGTCACATTCTTGAGCGAGTGTTTTACCAAGCGAAAATATATTACGTTGGAATTCATCGGTACCGTTGTTAATCTATAAGTGGACACCGTCTTCCACACTACTATCCTGCTAAAGGAGAAATGGAACCCGATATGTAGACGTGCGGTGCGTTTGGCTGCACGCAACGCCCGCAATGCCTCAGGTGACACCTCGGAAATATCCGGCAACCTAGCTTGTGAGGACTTATTCGGCAACACCCGATTCAAATACAGTTGCCATCTCAAGGATCAACGGGAACTAGACTTAATGGGACTATACTAGATTGATAAGGTGAACTTGCTGGAGACGACCATCAGCATCTGATATTGAATAGTTCCTTAAAGATTCAAGTTCACATCGAGTTACGCGTATTCTGTTGATCCGGTAAATGCCTCTCACTATTCAACGACAGAAATCATCTATCTTCGAAACGGTTAACGAGAAGACGCTCGTAATAACAGTACTAATTGAATCAAAGTACAAGAAAATTGGGTCTCTCACCTGGAATGTGAAAATCCTCAGAAGTCAAACAAAGAAAGTGCCTGTACAACGAGTCGACAACTAGGTACCGATCAACAGCGGTGGACGATGAAACGGGTTGAGCTCACTCAAACAAATGGTCATTGGTTGGGTCAGAGCAAAACGACTGCTCGCGCATCGAGAAACGGTGGGAACTATAAGTTAGTCAAGAAAAAATGCCGAAGAAAAATGTTTAATTTCGGCATTTAGAAGGTTTCAAGGCTCGGACTAAATAGGGGTAAGAGAAACGGTCAAAGTTGATGGTGTAAGAACGGAGATGGATAATGTAGTTTATTTAGGAAAGAGAGCGAAGCGTAGGGCCACCTTTCAACGTCAACCAAAGCCAAGCAATCTTGAAGTAACGCAACAGACCTTGACAAAATCAATAGTTAGGGCAACGGTGGCTCAGACGATGCTAGCACAACCGTATCACTTCACGCTGCCAACCCTCTGGGTATCATCAATCACTTGTTCCGAAAACTCAGCATACTTCCATTATAGGTTTGCACCCGAAACAAGTGTTGCCCTGCACTTTTCAGACGATAAGCTCGTTTTCCAGCAGAAACTTTCAGTGCCGTGATTAGTTCTACCTCACGTGATCAAGCAACACGCCCGTCTAGAGACGGCCGGTGTCCTGAAACCAGTTAATTATTCCACGAGGGCCACACTAATCGTTTTCGCAAAGAAGCACATTGGGGTGGATGGGGGTTGCGTTGACTCATCCACAGGCACCACTATTTCTGGGGATGTACACCATTATCCTCTGCCGCTGTCTGAGGGTCTGTTCGCAGAAATTAACGGTGGAAATTGTTCGTAAGATGACTTAACAGATGCCTACCCAGATGTGGAAACCTGAGAACCTTCCAAGAAAGCGGGTTAACTCCAACACCCGTAGCATTATGTTCCATTACCAACTTCTTTCATTTTGCGTGAAGAATGTGCAAGTAGTCTCCCAGCAGGTCATGGATACCAAGCTGACCGATGTTCTAAGTGTAGGTGACTACCTGGACAGTGTTTTTGTATTCGGGGCCTATGAAGTACAACTGACAGAATCTTTAGACCTGGTTCATGGACGCATAGCCAGTTTTGGGTTTCAAATGACCCAGAAAAGTCAATCTTTATACTTCAGTCGTGCATATGGCCTCCATGATCGATAGTCATGGTCGTCTCCGAAGTCTCATCAATACACGGACTGTAGTAGACACGCCATCATCGCCGGGCCCAACTACCCTCGGTCTCGTCAGTCACTATAGCGCGTCTATGCTCGTCCTGCATTGCGCTTGAGCACTCTTAAACAGATTGTTGTTGGACGATTCCGTCTAGAACTGGTCCGTCGTATGCCAGAAGTCATTCAAAGAAGTGAAGACACTGCTGAACTCCGACATCATGCTGACGCATTTTGATTACACACACCGAATCGTGGTCAAATCAGACATCTCTATCTATGTAGTGGAAGCAGTCCTCTTACACCTCTGCCCTGACGGACACCAAAAACAATCCAGGGGTTTCAATCGTTATGCTGGTATATGTAAACCGGATGGGAAAGTGTGGAATTCGTTGTAAGATATAGTTTTACCTAATGCTATCTGGCTAAATGCGGGTTCGCCAAATTTCTTCTCCGACTGTCTGCCTGGCTAGGCAGAATTCTGCTTGACTCCAGTGTGTGGTGCGGGCTGACTCCGTTTTGTTTGCTAGGTAGTTTCTCAGGAATAGAAACTTCATCAGCCTCGTGATCGACGGCTTCAAATGAAAGGTAGTTTGAGTTCGATGATTCAAGTACAAGGTTCAGTGCAACTAAGAATGTCTGAAATGCGTTGGAATCTGCTTACTGAAAACGCCACAATGACGTTTTTGTTACAGCATTTGGGAAAAATGGCAGAAAATCAAACGCTAATAACCCTTCTTCATCATACTTTATTCGGCAGACAAAATTTTTCTGTTACGAATTGATTGCTCGTTAGAATGACCTCCCGCAGAGTTTCGTTGATGTTTTTGCAGGATGTAAACAAGGCTGTGTTGAACATTCATCTGTTTGAAAAAAGTGTTAGGTGAACAGTAGGTTCTTAAATTTTTCCATGTGTTGTTCTAATATTCACAATGTACTGGCGTACGTGAATGTCCCACAAAGTTCCACTTCAGAGACGGTAAGCTACCCAAATAGCAATAATTGAGAAGACGACGAACAGCGAATTATTATATAAGCCACAGTACAGCCAGCAGACGTCCCGCGTATGGAGCGCGAAACGGAGAAGTGAGGATTTTTCAATTAGCGGTAACAGTGCATACCATTGAGCTAACCAAACATGCCCCGATCGGAAGTGCCAAATCTCCCATCAAAATATCAACAAAAGCCAAACCATTCTGAGAGGTCGCCACACCGAGAGAGAACGATGCTTCGATGGTTTGTTCATGGCTGCGGTTAAAAAAACCGAAGCCGGTGTGGCACCAATAGGAGAAACGTGCCTATTCAGATAATTTGGGTAGCACGCCTCGCAACCTGGTATCGAACACTGCATCTCGAAATGCTTCCCGATGCAGATGACTGAAAAAACTGGAATGCGTGTGACTCCAGTGCGCTGCAGATTGTCATTGACCACATTAAGTGCTCGTCAGATGACCGGAGTTCCCCTTCGAACGACAGCAAGTCTGCGCACAAGTCAATATCAGCAGACTCCAGGATCTTATTCGTGATATACGGTGCACAATGTGCAACAAATCTCGCGGAAGTTGGCCTCAAAAATGACTTAGGGATTTGGCCGTCGTTTGGTTTATCCTTCTTTTATCACCGCCAGCTGGTCGCCAAAGGGGTTTTATGGATCGGGATGATAAAAGAGCCTTCCCTGACACAGACCGGAGCGTCTTTCACACGCTTTACGCAGTCTACACGAGACCACTACGCGTGCGTGCTAATCAGGTCGTTTTCATCTGTTTGAAGAAGGACATACTAACGATTGAACGTGTCCAGCGAGTGGCCACCAAAATGATCACTGGCTTGCAGCATCTCTCCTACGAATATCGCCTCGAAATTCTTGATCCATATCCACTTGGGTTTCGAAGACTTCGCGGTAACCTAATTCTCACACACTACCTCTTTAGCACAGGACTCGTGCAACAATTCTTCACCCTAGTAAGTGAAAACAGTCGGAGTGGTCACGGTAAGAACCTCTATAACCTTCGACCTCGGACCTTCCAAAGACAGCAGTTATTCTCATATAGAATTATCAACTACTGGAACGGCCTAACATTAGAGATTGTTAGCTGCTCTTCCAAGGACCGTCTCAAGGCGTTGTTGGATTCCCACCCACTTACTAAACCATCAGATTATTAATTTATTCAATTCTGCTTGATTATCATTTTACTCCGTTCTTGGTGCTCTCTATAACCTTCAAGAGCGGCGTTACGCCCTGTTTTCGTTGACCGCCTTTCAGGTCAACAGGAAAACGTCCGACACGGAAACGGACAAATGGACTTGATCCGGGTAGTTTGGGCCCTAAACCTCGAACCAGTGTACGAATCGTGTAACAGGCAAGCCGGACGTTCTGGCTTCGTGTACCCGATACAATCGTAAACCCACTTTGTGCAACGTGGAGACACCGGGGGACAGCGTTCCTCAGAAGTACGGGGTTCTAGTGATAGTTCTGTAAAAGGAGATAACAGAAACAATCGCGAGCCAAAGGCCCAGTAAGACATACACACGACTTACACAAACGAAAACCAAAATGGCGTCAACAGCATGCCGCGTTACAATCGCGCGATTCAGTTTCAGCGCTGAAACTTCACCCTAGTAGTACGAGCGTTCCCTGAGTGTTCCCTGACCGTTCCCTGAGTGTTCCCTGGCCGTTCCCCGGGTGATCCCTGAGTGTTCTAACTAGACACTTTGGGAACACTCAGGGAACGATGGGAGAAAAAAATGCGCGCAGCCCCATTAAGCGATATGATCATATACCGCCCATTATCTGTTTTCTTACGGAGCTCAGTAGCGTCAAACGGAACTCTAACCTCGCACAATAACGACGACGCAATGTTCCAATTCACGAGAAACGATGTAGAAGGCACATAAATATTAATACGTTATATTAAGCGCAATTTTTACAGCAACATCTGTATAACTGTAACCAGTACGTAATTAAAATCACAGTGCCAAAATGTCGGTAACGAGATCGTCGGCTTCTTTCGATGCACGCAATCTGGCCTTCTGAATCCACCTTTGAATGGTTCCCTTGACATCCGCGTGCGATACGCCGGGGTAAGCCTTCTTCATGATGGATTCTACATTTAACAAGTGATTTGTTTCGGCGATCGAACATACCAACGATGGCTGCGGCCAACGGTGAGGAGGCAATAGAGACGCGATTGTTCACTCCTCTCCAGTTGATCGTTTTCGCCACTTCATCCTTCAGTAATGTTCTCATAACATTACAAGTGCATTCACCCATGGATGTGCCGCCGACACTGCTGAGAAAGGTCACCTGCTTACTGTGAATTGGAAAAGTCAAACATACCAGCTGGGTATATATTTCTGCTTCTTCCAGCTTCATATTCAGCAGCTGCATGTCCCCTATGGACTGCATGGGGAATCGCACGGGGAAGTGTGAAGTGGATGACGTACCGGGAGCTGCATGTTGGAATCGCAATGCGTTCATTTCCAGCCGTAGTGCATGCAACTCCTCGCGGATTCGGATGTTTTGGAGAACTAAGTTCTCAATTACACCTGGTGAACACGGTGCATCTTAGTATTGAAAATACTTACCTTTTAACTCTCTAACTTCTTTGGCTGTGTCGTTATTGCACACTGCCTCACTGTGTGCTGCTGGCGGACTAACGATGGTGGAGCTAAATGCGTAGTGACTGACATTTTACTAATGACATACCTGGAAGCGATAGGGCTGCAGAAAGAGGGCAGGTTCTCCAGTGACCCCAATGTACATCGTGGTTGAGATTGAGACGCATGCGACATATTCTCCAATTGTTGTGGTGGTGGAGAATAGTCGATATCGACGCTGTACACTAGAGGTTTTCGTTTCTCCTCCACTTCATATGTGAAGTCAGAAAGAACAACAGGTTGTCTGCAAATGTGACGTAATGCGAAATCCCTGTACCTCTTACGTTTGCCACCGCGATCCATTACATCCGTGGCGTCCGATGATGGTATGTCAGACAACTGCTCCAGTATTCGTTGGTATTTGTAAGCCAGTTGCAAGTCATCTAGACAATGTTAGGAAAATCAAAAGCACATACCTGTTGTGCGATGCATCTTGACTTTGTACAGCTTCGAACCAGCGGGTGCTGTTATCCCACTCAAGAGCAACTTGTGATGCTTCATGGATGGCAATCCAGGCCAGCCAACGAAAACCGTGGGTGTATTAGCGTTGCCTCCAGAACGCTTCTGCCGCGCTAGTTTGGCCAAACGATAAACGTTTGCACGCGAACAACCCCTCGGCCTTTTCGACTCATTAGTGCTCATTTCCCACGTAGCGAATTAAGCAAGATGGCTGAAATTGGTCCTTTGGCGCGGTCACCATTAATGTGAAGTGGTTCGATAAAACAAAATTCACAGGAGTGGCGTAGGTCTGATCACACGTTTTTGAATAGCAAAAAAGGTGTGGTTTATTTTTATTACCCTTCACACATGCGAAATGATAAACAAAACATAGACACAAGGAAGTTTGGTGAGTGTTCCAAAAGGAACACTCAAAGATCAATCAGTGAACGGCTGAGCGTTCCAGTAATTTATTCAATTTATTCTATTCTGCTTGATTATCATTTTAATCCGTTCTTGGTGCTCTCTATAACCTTCAAGAGCGGCGTTACGCCCTGTTTTCGTTGACCGCCTTTCAGGTCAACAGGAAAACGTCCGACACGGAAACGGACAAATGGACTTGATCCGGGTAGTTTGGGCCCTAAACCTCGAACCAGTGTACGAATCGTGTAACAGGCAAGCCGGACGTTCTGGCTTCGTGTACCCGATACAATCGTAAACCCACTTTGTGCAACGTGGAGACACCGGGGGACAGCGTTCCTCAGAAGTACGGGGTTCTAGTGATAGTTCTGTAAAAGGAGATAACAGAAACAATCGCGAGCCAAAGGCCCAGTAAGACATACACACGACTTACACAAACGAAAACCAAAATGGCGTCAACAGCATGCCGCGTTACAATCGCGCGATTCAGTTTCAGCGCTGAAACTTCATCCTCTCTCGGTACATAAATAAGTACACTTTCAGCTTCCGTAAAAAATGACCATTTATTTCCATTTCAAACTTGATTGTCAGCCGTAAGAGATTGAACCGGAAAATTTGATCACTCAACATGAAGTAAACAATAACTTATCTGAAATTCACCATCTCAACTGACCACCATCGCTGGCGTCAGCCAATCAAATTGCAACAGACACTTGAATGTAAGCCTCCTGGCTGTTGTGCTTATGCAGCGCTCGGCGGGAACCGGCAGGCTCGCACAGATCCAAATGATCTGCCTGACGTAGCGTGCCGCGGTGTTTCCGGCATGGTTTTAGTGTATGCTTGTGTGAGTCTTGTGCATGGTTCAGTGGGACTTTGGCACATGCTTGTTCTTGTTGTTTCCTTCTACAGGACTGTTGTTGGAACCCTTACTTAAGAAGAACGGTGTTTCCCGGTAAGTCTACATTGCCCCAAAGTCGGTGCGTAAGTGTTACGGACAGTCAGAGTGAAAACGGCTAATCTGCATATTACACATACCTGGATCTCGGATATGGTGAAAAGCATTCTTACTAAAAGAAGTTCAAAGGTGTTTCACAAAGTTGCTGGGGAGAATGTGGGGTAGGTAGTAAGGAGCGAAACGAAAGAACGTAACTTTTTCCTTTTGCGCAAAGGAGGATTAAAGGATACCGCAGAGGAAAGTTCAAGATTCCTAAAGATGCTCAAGAGATAACCGGAGTTTAGGTGGAATCTTTGTTCGAGCTGCATACATCTAATGTCGAGGAAGACGAAGTTCGCCTTCTTAGTACTATCCTTCTCACAGGCTCAAGGCAGTCGTATTCTCACCATTACTATCGTTGTAGATATCTTTTTTACTCTGTGGTTCATTCCTTTACGAAGCTAGTCTTTCAATTCAGTTCAGTTCGATTCACGGGGAAAGTGACGGCCGGGAACCAGATTGTCGGAATTCCTACGTTGATAAGCCCGAGGCTTCCAGTATTTCGAATTCAGGCTTTCGGATCTCGACGTAAGATATCGATATCTTACGTTGAAATCCGAAAACCTAAAGTAAGATCTTCCTTCACTACACCAGAGCAAAGGAGCGTCAACCGGAGTATACGCTTTGTAAGAAATCACCCCTCAGCTTGAGATCTGAAGTGCGTTCATACTCGTCGACGCCTAACCATACGTGCCATCACACGTCCTAGCATGCACACTGATCAGTACCTACCCGTAAGTACTAGCGCACACATCCTCTGCGACCCGGCACGCATATGTGCATAGCACATCTGCATTCGTGTAGGCTTGCACACATGGAATCGCTGATCTAATGTCATGTTGTACCCCGAGTAGCTCGAACTCAACGTAACTAGGTAACAACTAGACAGAGATTCTTTGTGTTAAATGTAAATCAACAAACACCTGTTAAACCTGGCGCTGACAGGCTAGAGAGTATATTTAAGTGGCCCGAGAACACTGGAAAGTTGGATATTTCCTGTTACACAAATATAAGGAAGAAGTGAAAAAAATATAGGTATAAGTGCAACAATTATGCCCAGCAGAAGCGACTTTCCACAGGGTGGATACTGTCTCAAAGTAGGAGCAAGAAAGCCAAACGATGTGCCACAGAGCGTGCATGCTACAACGCATCTTTTGTATGGGCTGCTTCCCCCCTTTTCGTTCACCTTTTGGCGTTTTTTAAAGCTGTGACAGTATGTGCATTAGGCATTTCGCTGTTCCTGAACATCCGGAGCTGTAGGGGTTGGGGGGTTCCTAATTAACCCGGATCACGAGAACAGAAGCATGGTGGCTACTCCACCAATGACCACAGGGTCGTCTTTTTTTAAGGTTAGCATATTTGGAACATTGGTAGTGGTTAACAGAATCGGATTACAATCCTGAGCAGATACCGTGTATCCGTATGTGAGATCGGTCCTGTTTTAAACTGGTACGCATACATCTACGCGTGCGGACACCCTTTCACTTGCTGGCTTACAAGGGTATACACATTCGAGAACGCTAGACAGTTGCTCGCTAACACTCACAGATAGGTAATCAAACATTCAGCAGACTACGCTCATACCACAAAAACAAATATGCCACAGTAATACGGGGATTGTATCATACCAAGGAATACAGGTTCTTAATCATGACTCAGTTTTCTCTTAGACGATAACAGACTCAGGTAGTTTATTCTATGGGCTAATAAACCTGCTCGTGAAAAACTCGGCTGTGTTAGACGTATAAGCACATGGCTTGCCCATAGCTAACGAGTGACTCGTTCGTTACGGCGTTGCTGTGGCTGAGAAGAGGATCTTGATGTCCAAAAGTACAGGCCCTGAGGAACAAACTCGTGTTATTCGTGCACTTTGCTGTTGATTCATGGCTTTTCAGTGAGAGGATGAACCTGGTTGTCAGTGGTAGCAATGATCTTATGCTCTGAGTGCACCCATAGCGTAACTCAGCTTTTTATTCAATGAATCCCATTATTACTCACGGAAGCGAATTTTTTTTCTCACCATCGCGGCACTGAATAGCTTCAGAGGCTCGCTCGTGCAAGAAATTGGACAGTTTCTGGCACAAACCATTTGGTCCTAAAAACTGAAGTGTACTGAACTGGCCGCTAACTGCTAACAGCTGTTTCCCTTGTACAGAGATCGCTTGGTTGTTAGTTGTATGCTTCGCTAACTGTTAAGTACTGATGCACCGAACTAGTTTGATTGGAACAAACCTCCGGTGTACCATCGTGTTTTGCCTGAATGAAGAGGTTTCCAGCTATTCTGATAGATTCATCTCCGAGACCTGTCCGCTCCGACTGCTGGCGACCGCAAAAGAAACATGCGAACTGACCACTTGCACTAGATAATTCTTCCAAGAAACAAACTGGCCATCGGGGGATCATATTCTCACGACTGACGGGTGGTGGACTGTTGTAGAAAACAACTTACAGGAGACCAACTCTCCGTCCGTTTGTTCATCCCGCACCCACAATCATCGAGGGTATGGATCAGAGGGCTAATCAAGCTGAAGCCTACCTTTGGAGCATCTTTACTCTGTAGAGAACGCAACTCACGTATCAGGAGTACACATCTGTTGGAAACGAGTATACAGGGTTATTGGGGGTAGAAAAGATTTTCTGGGCCCGCCTATCTCTCAGATGCAGCACGAATTGTAAGTATGCGAGTACCAGGACAGGCACCGCGTATTTGGTACACGAAAATCTGATCTTCGTCGGGTGATGAACGCTCAGAGAGTACACGGTAAGAGAAGTATCAATATTGATCTACAATGCAAATGAAAAAGCAAAGTAAAGGTGCAATAAATAAATAAGTTTGTTTGGTGGTTGTCCACCTAACAAGCGTGGAGGACACGGTGACGCCGGGTAGGCACTTTGCACAGATCTACGGGGAGTGCGGTTTCACAAGCAGTCCTACTCTCAATCACAACTATGCCGACTTCCTTGAATTCACGATGAACTTCATCGTTTAAGACGGGTGAAATCCGCCCCCTACTACGGATTCCTTCAGGTGTGAGTGGAATACCTAACTACCTTCCCCGGAATTGAGCAGCGGTGCCAAACGAGCCCCTTCCGATTTTCTTCCGACGATATCTGAAAATGATGATGATCACTTAGCCCTGGAACACCACCGATACCACATTGGTCCACAAGGTAGGTTTGAGTGAACGCAGTTAGCTACCTCCCAATGTCACCGTTATATCCCGTCTTTAAAGTGATGAAGGATGTACCCAATGGCTGTTTCAGTCGCCACCTAGAGTGCGTTGGAATATTGGCTAACATCTAACGAGGGTTCCGAAAGGGTCGTTCGTGCGTCACCCACCATTTTAACCTGCCATTTAGCGAGTCTAAGTGCAAGGTTCTACATATTCGACACAAACCCTCCCACTTACACTACCTTAATATTGCGCACACCCAGTTTGTTGAATCCGAGAAGGATGTGGGTACCATCATCACGAATTGCGAGCAGGTCCACGGCCTGTACAGCCAGTCCCACCCTACAAGGCTTAACCACCTTAAAGCATTCCCGCTCTCAGACAGGAGATTGAGTAGGGGGACCTCACACCAGCACATCGTATCCCAAGCGATTCCGTGCATCCTAGCCACAACTCACTGCTGAGGGCACATGCCATTGATCTCCGAGAATAATCGCTAAAATTTGCTCAAAAACGAGGCCGGCTACTTTGTTGGCACAACTCCGCCTCTATAAGGGCGTGTCTCCGTTGAAACGCTCTTCTGCAGAATTTAAATGACGCCCCAAAAATGCCCACATTTAAGCACAGGCCGGACGCACATATTTGTACCCCACGGGTCCTAAACTTCCCCCTCCGATATTAAGTAGGCTGACATTACCGACCTAGAAACCCCTTCTTGAGTGAGTCAACGGTGAGATTCAGTTGGTTTTGCTTGCTACCACCGAGTATGTGCGTATATATGGTGACTTGGCTGCCGCAAGTTGACCTTTTTTCTTTGTGTCCCTTTCTTTTTCTTTCGGAACTCATTTCTGTCATATATGGGCACACTCCCGACTTTTCCACCAATACCAAATATCCATTTCCTCTTAGAATTCCTACTCCCGAGTCCTTATTTTGACTAGATTCGAGAACGTACTGATAGTCTTTGTCGTGAGTCCTCCAGCCGAGTGTCCGCAGTCCATACCAAAGGATTTTACGTAGAATGCTGTCACATGGTGGATGAAAATGGGCCCCTGTATTCAGAATCCCGTCAACAAGTGCAACATCATAAATCATGCGAAGTGTCCTGACACGGGACTCAAGAAAACTCTGACTCCACTCACTCGACAACCTACCATTGGCCATTGATTGCGTATCAATGAATCAGTGAGTATCACGTAACAGCTTCGTAACAGCTTCCGTAGTTAACAAATATCTGGTCGGAATGTCCCAACCTATACTGCTACCTCCCGACCTATACTGCTACCTTGACGTGGTGGTCGGGCTTGTGTACTGTTTTGATCCGGCGGGCTATGCTGACTAGGACTCCGGTCCTTCCAGGTGCAACCTTGTCAGACAGGCCAAAGGGGAGCAGTCAGACGAAAAGCAGTTACACTCATAGGATTGTATGTCGCACT
>QNGE01000594.1:233484-254257 GCA_008508345.1 Paragonimus westermani
GGACGTAGTCATTTTCAGTAGTTAGGTCCCTTCCCGTCCCCTTCTTTTTCCTTCTCTCTTTCTATATAGGGTTTGCTTTTTCTTCATGGTTGTGTGGCAGTTAAGCATTAGTGTGAACCACTGATGTATTGCTGTCTATGATGATGATGACGTGGGAAGCTGCATCAGCGGCGGTGGCGGAGGTGTAGGGAATGAAATGGAAGCACGTACCTCTAAGGCTAGGACGGTATTTACCAATCCGGGGCATCTCTGGCGACAGAGGGGTATTTTTTTGAGGCTAAAAGGTCGCGTATACAAGGCAACGGTGAGAGCCGTATTACTTTACGGCAGTGGTGCAACCACTTAAGAAATTCTACTGAAAGGATCAAAGTGCAAGTCACCATATCCTTCCTGTATCGGCACAATGCACAAGCTTGCTCAGTAGATCGAGGTAGCAAAATAGATCACCCCTGCAAGCGTCATATGGTAGGTCGGGTTTTGTATTTCTGATACGGAAGACAGCAGTACCGCAACTGTAAAAATAGTTCTGCTGTATGCCCATAGGATCGTGCATCACTACCTAAGCAGTCCTACGCGGTCAGTAGGGCAACATACAATCCTGTGAGTGTAAATGCTTTTCGTCTGACTGTTCCCCTTTGGCCTGTCTGACAAGGTTGCACCTGGAAGGACCGGAGTCCTAGTCAGCATAGTCCGCCGGATCAAAACAGTACACCAGCCCGACCACCTCGTCAAGGCAGCAGTATAGGTCATCCAGGCGGGCTGATAGCCAGTTCTCCAGATTGGACTGTGGTGTCCAGCGAATCGGTGATGACCTTCACTGTTACTCCATGTGTGGTTCTTCGAGGTCAGGCAATCGTATCCTTTTGTCATTCGGCTGTATGGAACACCACTGAACTAGAAAGCAAGCACTTCGAACACACGATGTGATTTTTGTTTCGAAGATTTCCTCGCCATCAAGGACTAAACAAAACAACGTGGGAAACTAATCCAACGGTGTCTGTCGATGCCTACTGGATACCCGTGCATTTCGGGAAAGAACAACCCACTGGTAGGCATGTCTTCCAAATCCGGCTTACCAGAGCAGATAAGTAACTAGTGAAACGCAGTTCTTGGTATTATTTTCAGCTAGTCACCACTAAACAATCTGAAAGTAAAGTGCGGCGGGTGACAGGTGGGACACAAGTGTTAGACGTGACCACATCGAAAAACAACAATGTCTTACACCCTCCTGCCAAGAATGCCCGAGTCTCAGTCAGACATTCCAAGTATTATCAATCTGAGTAGCCCATTCCTCTCTAATAGAGGCGACTGGAGCAATCGCTACCCAAATGCAGTCGGCTTGTATGACTAGTCAGCCCACATCTCATCTACCACCGGTATCAACGCCTAATTCCCAGGATTTCCTTCAGAACATGAGGATGCCTCCAATCGGTATACTTAGGGACCTCACATGGCTCAAAATCCGTAGATAACCCAGTTTTACAAGGGGTGTGTTAACTCTGTGGCAGATTCAGTACATTCTCTTAATGTGAGGTCTTCATGGAAGGGAAGCACTTCTTTGCGTTACCATCTCAAACAGGTGGAGCCCGAATTACTGCGAAGTGTCATACGGTCGCCTTATTAGTGAACGTATCAGAAGCGTCGGGGAACTCTGTCGGTGCGCAGTCCCGATTACTTGCAGATGCAAATTCCTCACCTTAGAAAAGCACGAACTCCTCAAATACCACTAATCTGTGTAGGCCGATTCCGGTCAATTTTTGGACGTCGATTACCTAAACTTTACAAAGGTATCCGATAGAGCCATTCACCGAGTCCTTCTGGCGAAATCTCGTGAAATCATTGTTAGTCTGTCTATCAAGTAGAACTCAATGTTTAAGTCCACGCCGGCACATTTTTCGAAACACTCGGGACGTGCGATCTGTTGGTCAGATAACAATGTTGCAGTCTGTGATGATCGGGCCACGTACTCCAGACACCACCTGAGCGCTTAACAGCACCAAGCCTTATTCACTGAGACCACCAACAGCTGGAGAGAATCACGTCGTGGCCGCTCATTATGAAAACTCCGACGATTCCAATAAGTAAAGTGAGTAGGCGTCACTACCTGTTGGGGCCGTCGTGGTCACACAAATAGCTAGTTGGGAACGCTATCCAAGACGGCACTGTGTCGTGATCAGTGGCGTCCCTGCAGTCAAGTTACTCCGTTTAATCTCATTTTGATCACCTTATTTTGCTCGGTAACCTTTCTCTTTACTTATTCCGCGTCACCCTTGCGATGAGCCACGACCCGAGCCAAAGTACTTTTTAGCCTGGCCCGTGGCCGTTGTGAATGGATAAACGTATCCCTGGACGGTGATTTATCTGGCCTTCGGTTCAGGAAATTAGCTTCGGCCTTTCTTTTTGGTCAGGAGTCGTTTCGGGCCTTGTGTTATCTGTGACTATTAAGGATGTGGCTTTGACAGGAATGCTAGAGGCTACGGCGCATTGTGGCCGCATAATGTTTACTGATAGCGTGACAGTCTGGAAGGATCTTTAGGGGTGGAAGTGACGAACGCAGGCTTCTTTTTGGATGCTATGTAGCTGAATGTCACTTTGAAATAACCCACTGTCGTCTCGGAAGGTGTCAGCCGATGCTTACATCAGTGTGCTTCCCAAGCAATGTGCCGGCACATGTACTCAGGTTCTACTAGAAATTGGGGATCCCCATTTGCGTTCTGCTTCCCACAGCTAATAACATTGCTAATCCGGATGATCTTCTGGCAGTTTCTAAATAATTAAATGGACGACGCATTAGTGGGGGCTTTGTTCAAGTTGTCCTGATCAGTATGGACTTGGTAGCGATGCCCGTGTCGAAGCAGAGACTTAGTTTTTGCGTGGATCACACGAGCATTGGCCTGACTCAGAATTCTCGCATCCATCACTTAACGTCGCTTCACTACGGCAAGTGGGTGGATACTGGGGAATAACGAAGAGAACAAAGATGCCTAATCACGTGGTCACACTTCGTCAAATTTTGGAGCAGCCTCACGCACCATAGGTAACCATAAAGGTTTGTCCGATTTGTTGGATCGATGTGTAATTGTAGGGCTGCTTGTGCGCAGGGGTGTTGTAAACATGTGAGCGTGCTGTCAGCGCATCGTTTTCATGTTGCAGATGAGTTTGGGATCAACGACGAACTGTAACAACAATAAGGGCGGCTTACGTCAAGATTATTCCATCTTATAGGGACGAAACAATGGGAGCTCGCCCACGGCACTCAAAGTGACGGCATAGACCTCGTTTAATAAGAGGATTGGTCGTAACCGTGCTGACGGTTTTCAAGCAGCACAAAAAAATGTTAGACAATATCTTTCGGTATGTTAAGTATGTACTTTGTATTTTCAAGGTGCCTTCGCCAGATTACAATTCCCTGTTACCTGTTAGACTTGCGGAGGTCGTTGCCCAGTTCATTTACTTAGAAAGGTACGCCAGCAGTGATGTCTCGGGGAGTGGATTAGTTGACTCTAAGGCTGCGGCACCCTCTGGGAATCTAAGGCGTCTTTCCGAAACTTGAGAACTGCCTGTACAAGGGCGACTGCAAGCACATTGTTACGTATCCACTTAAGATAGAGGATTTAGACTGTCTTTAAATATTCCACCCTCGATGCGTGCTTTTATTTGT
Organism: Paragonimus westermani; assembly: GCA_008508345.1. Classification (NCBI taxonomy): domain Eukaryota; kingdom Metazoa; phylum Platyhelminthes; class Trematoda; order Plagiorchiida; family Troglotrematidae; genus Paragonimus; species Paragonimus westermani. Next base: position 237,146 of record QNGE01000594.1, read on the forward strand.
TCGCACTTAGTGGCACCAACCGTTAACCAGCAACAAAGCAAATTTTTTTTGTTTTAGACGACATTCGGCTTTTACCATTGATACGAAATCTACAGGCGCATATTTGGTTTGTTAGTTGTCCACACGTGTGAGCCGGATACAATGGAGACACAAGACGGCAATGAAAATGAAATGAGTCAAACAGATACAAGAGCATATTTAGACCAAACAGTTGTTCCCATCCTATTGGAGGGTTTAAGCATGCTTGTGAAAGAAAGGTATGAAGTTTGATCGCTTATTTCTTATCACTGTTTTTAGACCACCAAATCCTATCGAGTCACTGGGAATGTACTTGCTTCGTCACAAAGAAGAAACTGAAAATGCTTAACTTATGTAGAACTTGACAACTGTACTCAACCGATCATGTAAACTTAACGTTGCACTATTCGAGTATTATCAAACTGAAGGCATTTTGAAAAATTAAGATGGACTTCTCAAACTTTATTTCGTATGGTTTCTGGCAGTGTCACGACTAGGATCAAGTGTACGCATCGTCTCAGAAGTGGCATAGAGCAATGCCTCAGCCCCTGTGAAGACTGACTGACGTATCAGCCGAAACTAATCAATCTCGTAATGTCAGATCACCGCGTTGAACGAGTACGTCCGCGTGCTTGATAGTTAACTTTTTGCGAGATTCCATTTCCGTTTATCCACAATGGCTGTTGGACTGACCAGGAAGTACTGTGGCTCGGACCGACGCGCACCTTAACTAGTTAGAAATAACTCGTCTGGCGTCTTATTGATACGTGATACTCAGTACATCGTCAGCTTTGATCAAAGTTTGCCTAGTTCGAGTCGGAAATGGTGAACGATGACTCCTTAGTGGGGGGGGGAACAACAAACACACGGTTTTGTGAGCACCAAGTTGTCAACGTACTGGCTCACCTACTGTAGAAAGATATGATGCAAGCCGTAATTGTCTGGCAAGTATGCTTTAAAATCCATAGCCCATGCTAATCAGACTACGAAATGAGAATCAGCGCATGCTTAGTATCAAATCCGTGCAAATCTTGAATGAGCCACCAGGTAATAAGTCGGAAACGCATGAGCAAGTCTTATAGATTTTATCACACGCTGACATTGCAATATACAGATATATCTACTCCAGATATGGAAAGAATGCAAAATGAGATGGCAAATTGCCGGATGAATTCACAGGACTGATTTGAGCACATTATACGTGGCTGTGAGCAACTCGTTTTCCTGCTCCTCCTTTTTTCGTAAGTACTCGATTCGGCGGAACAAGTCGATTCGGGTTTCATCCGCAGGCGTTCGGTTGGTAACCAATCGAAACATGAGCACGATTGTCGACGGATCTCCTATCAAAGAATCAGGTATGCTGTATTGAAAGACATGTTCGAGTTCTGCTGTTGCGGTCAAATGAGCGCGGATGAGCGCACAGTCAACTTCAGTCTCACCGCACTCCGACAGGCCACTTTCAATGAATACAACCAAATAACCTGGAACAAACGTAACAATATTAAATCATCGGTAGAAAAGTGTACAAGATAGCGGTCTTGGCTCGTCAGTTATGTACCCGGAAAGCCATCATGAGCATAGAAACGTCATCACAATTACCTGGCTATCGTGAAGAACTATGAATTGCCAAGTTAGACAGGGTTCACTTTCCAGCTTTTAGTTTAGTTTACCAACCAGGAGGTGCTTAAGGACTGCAGTACTTTATGGCCAACAGCATAAACAGCCGATTCGGGAAGTTGACAGTAGTATACCAAACATCCCTTCACCGGTGTTAGTGGCCAAGATACACATACTTACACAAACGACCATGAGCGTGAGTAGATGACGTGACCCGAACTGCCGCCTGTCACAGCGCAGATACGGGATATTCTGGAAGAAAACAGAAAAACAGTCCGAACAATGATAGGTAGCGTTGTGACAAAACGCGTTCGGCCAAAACCGACGCTGTACAAAGGAAATATTTTGCTATAAATGTATACCCAAGATCCGACATGGTCAATCCCTTCATAATAAATGATTGAGATTTTCCACCATATACCATATTAATAGTCAGTGTTTCAAATCGAATGACCCGCATTTGATCGCAGCCTTCGCATTCCGATAAGCTAGCCCACGTCGAAAGGAAGTACGAGACTCAAGATCCATTCTTATTAGGGTTCATCAGTAGTGTATATCCCCGCGAAGACCTGAATTTACAATCCGGCTCTCGTGCTTGTGAGACCAGCGTGGTAACAACAACCTTATGCAAATATTGTCCCGCTTGCTCGATCACTTCCGAATGGATCGAGCAATAGTCCATCATTCCAATCGATAACCCCGTGATCAGGACTTCTCATTTGGGTTGAAGATACTGGCCAGTTATAACGCACACTTCGTGGAGTTTCCCGACACAGATGCAACGCAGCAGACCAAATTAAGTTTTTGTTAGGCTCTCGTGTGTGTTCTGTTACGTCATAACCAGTCCCGAAAAAGGGTTAGCTGGACCGTCGATGGGCGAGTTCACGGGCAGTGTATTGTGATGCCCGCCATGTAGACACGACGCACGAGCATACAATCGGACGAGTCATTTGATCTTAAGTACAGTGTGCAATCACGATTTTTGATTTTTAAACATCACATCGGACACATCAATGATGAACACGCGGAAGGACAATTTAGGAAATCAGTGACAATGCTTGTTTGATAGAACAGTTTATGTGAAACATTATAGGTCACGTGAAGACTGCTTACCTCGCCTTTTGAGATGTACAGAACATGCGTCACGCAGCTTATCCATAGAGTCCGCAGAGAACAGCAGCCGATACACAGAACGCTTTACGGCCGAAGGGTCGTAGAACACAGCGTCGAACACAAGGTCGTCTGGAACCAAAGGTAACCAATCAATTGTCCAGCGTAGGAATGTACAACCGATATTATGAGCAGAACACAGGTACGGCCAGGTGTCCCGTGCTGGCACACACTTAATACTGGCAATCGTGGTAGACATGTAGGGGTAACATTTGGAAACGGAGATCAACGTAAAACAAACAAGCCCCAACTTCTCAATTACAGCAGATATTGAGGGACGTTATGGTATCTAGTTGGTTTCTTAATGTAAACCAGAGGATATGGTCTGACATACAGAGCACCAAGAGGACTTCATTCTAACGACAACAATGATAAATTATGTCCTGTGACACGCACAGCAAAATCCGCCATAGACAACCTCAGGTTAATATATATTTGTCTGATTAAAAAACAATAATCTCCATTGTCTCTGCATGTTCCAAGTGCCATGGACCATGATGATGTGTGTGGTGCACTTTTGTAATGTCCTAGCCTCGAAAACAACGTTCCGTTTTGGAGCCTCCCAGTCAAAGACAATTACACGTCACTTGCTAGTAGTGTGCCGAAAACTCGGTTTTTAACGTTATTCTCCAGGTATGCTCGTTTCAGCCTTGCACGAGATCCCAGTAAGAACGAGTCATGGATTAGTGTTTACGAGAAACAACAGAATACTTACTGGGCAAGCGCGAAAAATACGGGCTTTGGTTGGATGCGACCCAACGACCGAAACAACATGTCCAAACGTGGCATGCGCTGTACCACCCGACCGACGAAGCCGAGCCAGGGGCTCAGAAATTCCATATTTAGATTCACCTACCCGCCCGATCCACTGTCATGGAATCAACCAAGTGATACAGGAGACTGACTGCTCAAGCGGGATTTATCAGTCAGCTCACGGTGGAATCCATCTAACCGTCTAAGTATATTCAATCACTTGTTCATGCACGTTCGTTGTATTACCCGCTAACAGTCTGGTCACAGTGGATCAATAGGTTTCTTGTCACAACCAGCATCAGGACTCAGCCCACGCTTTCATGAGGTAGTTATGTTGACAACTGTGACACTGACCTCACGCTAAGCACGACCGAATTATCACAACTGAGTGCTGAACCGCTCTCGCTTGTGAGTAATGGCGAGCTTCGGCAAGAGAAAGAACTCAAGTTTAGCGCTTCTTTTTGGAAGAGGCCGGAATCCACACATGGCAATAAATCATGTGCATATATATATGGTTCCCAATTTCAGCAGCTGGCTTCTGCAAAGAGAAGTGGCACATACGTTGTGGGCAAATTAATAGATTGAAGAAGTAATTAATCGTGGTCAATCGATAATAAGCAATCAGAAACTGGAATAATATCAGTTGAGCGAAAACGAATAACACTTCTAATTATAGCAGTACCACCCACCATCCAAATCAACCAGTGAAGAGCCCCACGACAGAGTACCTTTGAAATCACCCGAATACAACTGCTCGAATTTCGTTTTCACTTCCGACAGATCAAGTCCCAAAGGAATCACGTGATGAACGGTTGTGTGACAAGACGACCGGAGAAACGGCAATCCTACATGCAACATTTGAGTCGGCAAGTTTTCACATTCCAACAGCTTGGTCCACATCACGAGAGAGAGATCACGGGGAGAGAGTGTGCACTCTAGCTGAACTCTAGCCGCATTGCTCGTTAGCACCGGTCGAAAATCAGATGAAGGACATAGAAGCCGCCTTAGCGTGACGCGCTTGTCATCTTCCACATGTACCTCCACTTGATCTACACAAAATCCGAATGAACTTCTATCGGGTTGTGGAACAGACAACTCAGATCGAACGTAGCTGTCTGGAGTGCTAAAGATGGGAAACTGGCAAGAGCGGAAACAGGAGAAAAACCAATTAAAATGATTTCACTAGACACTAATCTGCTGTATATCAGGATGGGCGTGGTTCTAAATCGTAACATGAGAATAATGCGTTCACTCTTGTTGGCGCGTCTAATGAAGAACTCTGTCCACTTGGGTAGCTGCGACAGTGTTGGTTAGTATATGGATAAGTCAAATAGCAATAATAGTTTAAAGATTGTCAACTTAGACCCGCTACTCATTGAATCTTGGACCTTTAGGTTATTATTCTGTTTCCACGCCGCATGGCATTTGTTGTAATGTGATAAACTAGATCACATAGTAGCTGACTGTCAGACAACATCCACATGAATAGTTCCATCCGACTTGTTCCGCGGAACTGCGGTACACAAATATATAAGTCAACAAAGCCGACTAAACTTTTCGTGAACTTAGTCGTATAAACCACATAAAGAGACAAATTCCTGCACGACGACCGACGAGCAATTGTTACGTTTTTCTCATATATAGTTAAAAGTTGGTTGCCATAATTTGAACATCACTTATAATTGACTGCAGCCTTCACATTCCCACAGATATTCCAGCTAGCCGCTTTCTAGAGGCACTATGCTCGAGTCTCAATCCCATTGAATCACGCAGCGGTGTGTTACCACGCAGCACACTCGGAGCCCCAGATAAGCCGCTTAAAACTACATAATGACAGTCAGGGTAACCGATAATTGAACTCGTATGATTGTTAATCTAGGTTGTTACCGCCAACAGGCTCTCACGTGGATATGCTACGAACTGTGGATCACTGAATCCAGCAGGAGAATGAATAAACCATAACAGTGAAGCAATGAGTGGATGACGCACAGTTCATGTCTTACACTGTGTTTTTCCTTGGTTGAAGGCTGCAGGTGTAATGTACCCAGAAAGTCGGACAAACGTTGCTTAATAGAGTCTAGATCTGGAAAAAAAACTCGTTGATTGACGAACGTGACCAGTACAGAGTGGACGTCCAGGGAGGTGCACAGAGAACGCCTATCCGTCTCCTTCGTATAAAGAGAGCATCTGTACAAAAAAGAGTGAACAGCAGTTGGATGAAAAGGAATTTAGTAACGAGGGAAAAGAAAGCTGTCATGTAAGTGCTGAATAGACTGACAGCTGTCCTGAAATACTAAATTATATGCGAATGAACTGAGATGTACACGTCTGTCACTTCCGTGAATGCGATAATCACCCATCAGTACTTATTGGTTAAGCAACATTATATTTCGGCGACGAACGTTTTCTGAATAAGTTAAACCCAAAAGGAGCAGTGAAGCCTCTTTTATGCTACTTCTCTGTGACGGACAAAAAACAAGTTATCCCAACACCAGTTTGGCATGTTCGGAATTTTTACGGATGAGACCTAATATAGTTCCAACAGTCCGTCGTAAACACATTATCGGCAGTTGAATTCGAGTGCATACCTGACTTATACATTCGAGACACCAAAACGAATATTAAGATAACTTGACCATCAGAATCACAACGGTAGAATGAAGCTACTCTTGACCTCTTAGTGCTGATGCTAGGCGGCTGCTGTTTTTCTCTTTTGCAACGTTTCCATCGTTGACCCTTGGAAACTAAAACCACCTTACGACCTTCAAAGCAACTCTTTTCCTTGGTGAACTGGAATGAGGCAATGAGAAGAGGCAAATCATGGGGTGTTTTCCAGAGTAGCATTTCGTGCATTCTGATCACATGGACGTACAACCAACCCTAAACATCGAGGAGGGTTCAATAGGGCGGAAGTCATGGCTTAAGGAATTAGATAGACAAATGCAACGATGAATATTAAAAATATGGGAATGCTGGCTACCGGGACAGCCGCAACGCCAACATAGATTGTTTTTGAACACAGGGAGAAACTGACGTCTGATAGCCAAAGCCTCAGCAAACTGGGAGATACGGTTCTGGTTACTTCGGAAAATCACAGGGAATTCGTCACATTTTGGCTCTTTGTCCTGTTCGGACTGTTTTCTCACCGATGACGTTGGGTGCCGTCCATCGGCCTTTGCACACGTGCCCGGCGTTCCTAGTTGTGCTTCCAGTCACTTGGGAACACGTTCCTTGATATAAGGAGCTGGCTGTCAGTTTATCCTCCCTATGTAACTCACACTGCGGCTAAACGAATATTTGTACAAACAGTGAGATGTGACAGACGTTGGCTGTTTGTTCGTAGCCGAGGAGATTGGCAAAACTCCAGTTCGCTGTATTATTACACAGCTTTACAGCGTTTTTAGGATCTGGATGCAGCAACTATTAGACACCTTTTTGTCACTGCTGGCCAGCCGTGACCTAGAAACGTTCTAAGTAAACCGTCTTCTTTTGTACCGTTGTTACCTGTACCATTGGAGCGATAATACTGCTACACTTCTTGGAGGATTACAGGAGGTACTGGTTAGTCTACAGGGTATCTGAGTGCTCTTAGTTCTAGTGGGAGAATGTCTTCTGTCCATAGCATTCGCACTCTGTGGAAGAGTTCGAACTAGACTTCTTATATTGCACTGGGCAGCGGCTTTCGAGGTGCATATACCGTTCTTTCAGGGTAGGTTTTATTTAGATGGACCCTCCTATTGTGCCATCTGATCTTCCAATAGCTAGGATGTTCAAGAACGGTGACAGTTGTTTACTGCGTTATCAGTAACCGGCTTTAGGCGTGGATGTGCTTGATTCACCTCCACGAATAGCACATTCAAATAACTTGAATTGTCAAAAATGGTTTCGATGAGCTTTTACATAATGTAGATTCTAACTTAGCCATGAAGGAATCATCTAGGATTGGGTCAGGGGGACTGTTCATCGCAACCTGGTCTACCTGCTGGAAAGTAAACTTCTGGAAGTTGAATTTTATATTGTGTGCTCCACATCTTACGATGTCTTTTCTCTGTAAACCGTCCAACATAAATTCCGATGCACACTAATTTTCCCAGAATTTCTCACTCTGTAAACATCTAATAAATCCCATAAAAGCTCCTTGTTTGAGCACTCACAATAATCAATCAAACTAAACTGCAGGTTCCTGACTGTCTGTTCAGAACGTATCCACAGGACATATCATGACCCTCTATCAGGGACGGAAAGACATTCGGACAATGAAAAATTAGAAGGATACAGAACACGTGTCCAAAGAGGTATACTGTAGTCAAAATACAATGTTCTAGCCTTACAACCACTAAATGTATGCGGTCATGTGGGCTGCATACTAAGAAACTGCCCAAACCCAATTAACAGCACACTTGCTCAAACTCACAAACGTGAATGGTTGTCAAGGTCACTAACGGTGCGTTACTGTGATTAAGACATACATGGTGTAATGTGCCATAAGCACAGAAACGACCAGAGAAACTGGCAACGATATCCCGATAAAGGAGTTCCTTACAGAAGGGGACACTGGCTCAGCTAGTAAACATATCGTCGTGGCATCCGCGCCTACCGTTGTCCGCACGTCACCCGTGCGGCCTCGAACGATCCAATCGTGTCACCCACACAATTGATTAGGTGACTGCGTGTTTTACCTGTCCCGCTAATTATGTGTCATTCTCGTGTTCGATAAAGCTCCGCGTTAGTGCCGCCACGTGCTCTCCTTCTACTCTGGGCTGACTACGTGTCGGAGCTCGCCGTTTAACGTGGTTCTGAGTTGTGATAATCGTAAACGTGAGGTACCAAATTAGATAAACAAAACTGTGGACTCCTCCAAAATAACACCAGTAACCTGAAATCACGATGTTTAAGTTAACAGGGACATCAAGGAGTTGACACTGTGCCAGCAGAAAAGACAAAACCAAGATGTACTTTACGCACATGTGCAAAATACACGAATCAGCCTTTAGACTGGACAGTGTTTACTGCCACAGTCCCAAGCGTAGCCTCGTCCAATATCACTTAGTTCAACTGTGGCTTTCAGGCAAAAATACTGCAATTCAAATTGATCTCCTTCCACTTCTATTAGTACTCTTTCTGCCATTGTTAACACCTCATGAACAGACACGTTTACTTTCTTAAGAGGTTTTCCGGTCAAGCTAAGCGATACCTTCCACCTGATATTCGTTTATGCAAGTAATCTCGCTACTTGGAAAGAAAATAATTTGTAACCGGCGGTCCAGTCAGCATACAGGAATGGTGGCACATACTGTAAAAGTCGCAGGAATTATACCACCAGCTACATGGTTCATCTACGAGCTCTATTAAACCTGAGACGAACTGCAAAATGTTATCATCCTTTAACAGCAAAAATCATCCGAGGAGGGAACCACAGCCTAAAAAATTAGACAAACCCACGATTGAAAGTGGAGGCAACCAACAATGAGGTCAAATGGGAGCAGATTTAAATGGGGAACAACGGGTTAAGGAAGACAAATATTGTAATTTAACGTGACAGGTTTTTTGCAAAGCGGAGTCGTTGCACGTGACTAAAATGCCGGAATCAAGGAGGTGTTCTCAAACTGTCACAAGGCTACGATGAAGACTGCTGTTTCAGCAGAAAACGCTCTTTGATGTAGGGTACGCCTTGTAGACATAGTGTTAAGTAGTGCAACGGGTTCCTGAATGAAGTTCAGCAGGAGCAGTAAGATGCATCATGCAACAGGAAGCATCCATAAGATTATTGGGTTTCCCGTAGTTTCCATGTCGTTTCGCAGGATGGTCCTTGTCATTGTTGTGGTCAACTGCAGCTCAAGTTACAGTTCAACCAACGACTCAGTGCACCTCAACAACAGCAAACTACAACAGGACGCTACTGCATAGTCTTCTTAAGGTTATGACGCTGGATGAAAAAGTAGCAGACAGTTGGATGAGTGATGCTTTTGCGGAAAACGATCGGCCGGAGTTTAGTAAAGACTCACCTGTTTTGTCCAAAGGGGACAAGGAACACAGCATCAATGGCGCCTGGTTCATTTCCAAAAGGATTATGACCACGCTGTAGCAATTTTGCGTGCTTAGCCACTCTTGTGATAACGAAGTAGAACATGGTCAATCCAGTAACTGGACACGCGAAACGGAACGAGGTTTGATGCCCTGAGCTGAAAAACAAGTGTACATAAAAGTGAGTGTGAATGACTATGAGAAATTTCCGAATGACAATCAAGAGTGCTTAGATTCACAACCTTCGGTTCGTTTACTGAACTAAAAGATAGTGACGGTAAATTGAAACACGAAGCAGTCACAGTCATATCGCTAAAAGACGTACGATCTGAGCACACAATACTTCCCAATTTCCAACCAAGGCGCACACGACACAGACGAAACGCGGAAAATTCCTCTGATGTCCAAACTGTTTGGTGTCAGAGATGGAACAGTTTAGTGACTACGCAGAATGATTGTGAATGCCTGAAAAACGGATATTTTTCAATCTTATAAGCTTTAACAACAGTGAATGGAAGAACTTGCATCTACACGACAGCCCTCAGCTCTGTGATACCTTCACCATTTACGGAATCTGGTTAGTAGTGGGTATGCCTCTTAAAAAAGATTACGCAGAAACAATTATGGAACTTCATAGAGTAGTCAAAAAAGTTTTGTTATTTTGGGATAGAATGCCGCAAAAATCAGACGTCAAAGCGCGTGTGTACATCCGAATTTTGCAGAGTCACATATATTAACAATTTACTTCTGTTAGTTTGTACAACAATCAAATCACCTGGATTACCGGAAGCTAACAGCGTGCCAATTATGAAAGCTACAAAGCGAAATGGTCTACTACAGAGCCCATTGCCACAAACCTACCTGATATCATGTCTCAAGAGACTGTAGTTTTGTTCTTGACTAATCCACGTGATTAACTGACGCTCTAGATTCGTGGGGTGATCGGGGGGACCATGTAGAGACTTGGCTTCGTTGCAATCAACAGGATAGATAAATACTCGAGGCAGTTCGGTAGATGGGAGCAGTTTGGTCATTACAATGCCGAATAATGGTAAAGGGAAGGTGACCTCGCTGGAATTCATGTCCTGTCCGTTTGACATGTTAGATGTCAACTGGTGGCAGTTAACCAACCACTGATCAGAACTGTGGGTGAACATGATGGGACAGAGTAAAAAAGTTGACCTTGAGACAAAGAGACCAAGTGGCGAATGGAGTAGAGAAAACAATGAAAAGCAGCTTCTAGGCGATCACTCAGCAATTACACAACCGTACAGACCACCAATCGTAAAACTTACTAAGTCCAGCTAGTAGATTGGCTACCCGAGCACTACTGTGACTTGAGATGATCTAATTGGGAAGATATGTTGTTCAGAACGGATGCATCCATTAGCCGCAGTTCTAAAAAAGACGAATCCATTTGTCTCCAATGACGTACGTAAGCCAAACAGTAACACCATTACGGAGAAGTCTCCTCTCTTTACGCTATACGAACCAACATTGGTATTGAAAGTGCCTATGCTCGCAGGAACTCAAACAAAACGGTCTGTACCGGTACAAGGTTCCTCTGATGAGAGTCCGTAGTGCACCGGTAGAAAGGCAAAAATTCCTTACACTTGCGTTAGCTGAGTTAAAAGTATATCATATACACGTTCGCGTCTTCGGAGATTTTTCTGAAAACCACGATTTTCACATGCATTTTTCATCTTGTCGATCGACTTATCTACACTTACGACTTGAACCTCAAAAATGAAAATTCACCCTAAGGGAACCCGAATGTATCAGCCATGTGATTTCAGCCGTCGGCGTTAATCAAAGTGAAGAGAGCACACATGTCCTCAGCTACAAACTGCGGAGCAAGTTAAACATATCTAGAGCCTTTGCTTACTACTATCTAGGGCATTTTGATAAATTCGTTATTATTTGTGACAGCTCGCTGCAAAGCAAGCTGCTCATTTTGGGTTCCAAAAACAAAGATTCTACTTTTCGATCCGTACAGTGGTTCTAACTTTCACAGTATCCAGTTTCGACGAGCAATGCCTTACACTAGTATTGGTAGCTTTTAATGTAGGTTTAGGCGCTGTTTTGTCACAAGTGCAGAATGAGCAGAAGAAAGTAGTTGCGTTTACACCCTGGACAATGTTATCCCTTGACAGAAACCAGGCTGAAGGCACAAAAGAACAATATGCTCAAGCTTATGGAAAATAGCAACTGTATTTCTTCGGACGTCGGTTTGTACAGATCAGTGATCACACTTTATTTCTATTCACGAAGTCCTTGTTCTGGTCAGAAGGTATTGTGGTTCGGGCCGCCGCTCACCTCAAGTGACGTGGAATAGTCTGGAAAGAAACCCCATTAGAGAGGTGTGAAACTAATAAAAATCCAAACCGTAAAACTAGAAATGATGACCGCAGTTATGCCACTGACTGCGATACAGTGCCATCTCAGATAGCGTTTCCAGACAACCGTGTGGGTGATTACGAGGAAAACCAGTCTGGCAAACGATAGCAATCCAATTTACTCAATGGAACGCTCAGGGCCTTCACATTACGTGATCACGCCGTTGCGTGGCTACAAGACAGTTTTACCCAATTGTTGGTGTTCATCGTATATACCGCGTACGGTAAACGCTCAGATGACAATCGCTGGAAATCCTTGCCGCCAGCAGAATCCTGTTACAGTCTTCGGCATAGAACTGCTCATTGTTCACCTTACAATGCACCATTTCTGGCACTCACTTGAAGGCCGACGTTTACAGCGTACAATGATCACAAAGCAATGCTATATTCTTTAAACTCCTCATCTGACAGGTATTCCTCTAGAGAACTCAAGCACTTAGACCATATCTAACAGTTTACGACCGGTATATGGTACGTCTCAAGTGTCCTCAATTCTATCACAGCCGCGCCCCCATACGTATACCAAGTAGGCGATTCTACTCCCAGTCCTTTACTTGGCCGCCACAGCGGCTGCGCAAACAGGTGATTGAGAGGTAGATCACAAACATCAACGCAGTGCTCTCGAAGTACAGCCTGTTCCCCTAACGTTCTCAGAGGACACCATTCTGTGCGGCGAGTCGCATGGTATAAATACGTCGGTAGTATCGCCATAGTTAGGTCGTGCAGTGTCAAACCCACCATATAACCTATCACATCCCAATATATATGCACCATTGAAACTTATCACTAGAAGTTTCGTATAGTCTAGAGTGAACCAGCACGTCCGTAACTGAGCCCGTTGTCGACTAGAACGTCACAGTTCCAGGGTCCAAACATACCAAGAGCCCGAGTAACGTTTTTCTGTGGTAGGTGCACGTCTCCACCATATGCACGGTGATTTCATCGTACCACTGTTACCTTCCAACGGTTTTACCTACCACCTGACGTGTGGCAACTGATTTACTAGGTAGTCGGGAGCAATCCCATTTTCCGACTGTTTCCGAAACGGCCTCTCGCGCTGTTCTGGAACGTTGGGTGGCTCCAATCATTAAGTTCGGTCAGACTTGGTTGTCTTGTAATAGTGACTATAGATCGTGACTCTCGTTTCAACAGACCTTTCACAGACCCTCTGAATACCCACCATGCAGAAACTAATGAGACGGTAGAACTTCTCCATCGTCAGCTGAAAGCAGTCTTCAGTGCGCAGCCCAACCCACCCTGTAAAGACTGACACCGGTTATTGGGGGGTTGCGCGACACCATCAAGATGGGCCCAAAAGTTACGCCAACTTGGTTTGCCTAGGGTTAAACTGTACGCCTGCTTAAGGAACTGGTGTCCCCTTCTTCACTCATGTCTGTAGTACACTTAGCAAGCCACATGACGGCTACGTCTGGTGAAACCTTAAAAACATTCAACAGCCGTACATTTGTACAACAAACTCTCATCTTGTGTGCGCGTCTTCACGCGCGCGGATGGCCTTGGCAGCCGCCATATTTGTGTTATGACGATCCGGAAAGTCTCTCACAGTCGACCGGGGTTGGAAACGTTACAAAGTGTGTAGCTTTCTCCGCGCACTAACAGACTGTTTCTTCCGAGTTTTTTTTAGCAAGCAATAGAAGACCAATCAATTAGTCACTAACCAAAGGATGGAAAAGCGTCAATCCTCCAACGACAAATTGAGGCTGCATAATCTACTAACATAACCAGCTTGTTCTTTTTACTTAGTACAGATAATTTACCATTCATTTGGTTTCACATCCCACAAAATTGATGCGATGGGAGATGCAATTCCAGAAGACTATTGTTTAGTACGGGACAAATCTACATGCCTTGTTTTCTCATTTGTGAGTCTTTTTGGGGGTGAAGTAGCTGGTTGCGACGGGCGAGCACCGAAGACTAGCTAACCTAAGTAATCCAGATAGTGGGTCCCAGTCAGCACACCGTTAGTTCGCGACCGGCCTCCCTAAAGACCACTTCCTCCGTTGACCCCCAGGCACGGCTGAACCAACGGACGTTTACCCGTCACTGACCCACCAATCGCTATGTAATCACAGTGTTGCATACCTACACCAAGTAACGAAGACACCTGTTCCTTCTAGTGGTCTTCTAAGAGGAGGATACGTGGGGACCTTTCATAATGGGCATTTTTTCGTCGCAAAATTTATCGTACAAGCTGGCATTTTCCGAGTGAGGTATGTTCGTTTAACGTAATGCGTATACCACTTCCGTTTGTGGAGGAATTCTGCCCTTCTATCCCGTTCTATGCGCCACACACCCGACACCAGCAGGGTTGTAAATTTTATTTTCCTCAGTCATGTCAATATATACGATGTTGCGCTGCTTTTCTACTTTTGCATTACCGCTATTTCAGAACTTCTTAATCTCGAAGTGGAACGTTGTTTGAGTGTACCTACACAGGAAAATTCGTCTACTTAAGCTTCCTACCAATCGTTCTTTGCACTCTCTTAACACAAACAACGGTTAATTATCTGGAATTTACGAATGTATGCTAGCTAGGTAGAAAACAAAACACAACGGGCACGCACAATAGAATGATCCGAGTGGTTGCTCCAAAATGCACAGAAAAACGCCACTTGTAATTGACTGCTATATGACCGGGCCGTGCTCCTAAACCGACCACGATGCTTAGTCAACCCGTCGAACACCCCAGGGGACCGTTAACACGAACTGTGATTAAAATTGCGGGACCATTTAAGAGGGAACCATAGCACAGAAGAAATATACTTACAACTGTTTTCATGATAAATGGTCTGTAGCTCCAATGAGATAACTGTTGAATGGATGTAATATCTTTTTGTTTCCTTTGGTTTACCTAGAGAAATACTTACCGATAATGGGTTTCAGTTGCGCGGCACTGAAGTCATACAGCCTTTACTGAGGAACGACATTTGGCGCAGAAACCGTGCCATACAATCCAGCAGTTATGACATGGTTGAACTCTTCAATCTCAACTCAGAGGCATCGGTGAAAACGAATGTATGCAGAAGCGAACAATGGGAGAATTTTAGTTACCACGTTCGACAACCCACAAGACTGCACCCCACAGTTACCGAAGAACACCCTCATAGCTTGTTAGGAAGGCAAATAAGAGCGCAGCAAAACGCGACTCACATTCTGCGAGAGCAACCAAAATCCGATATAGAGGAGAAGCAGTCGGCCTCTAAAACCAAACACAGACGGTCAGATGAAGATTGCATTCTCGGAAGTTTGCTCCTGTGCGGAAATTGCACATTCGGAAAGACGATAACGTCTCGTTTTTCCAGTTAAAAGTAAACGTTGTTTGATTATCAGATATCCATAAGCTGCAAGGT
The DNA here is from genome assembly GCA_008508345.1 of Paragonimus westermani. Lineage (NCBI taxonomy): Eukaryota > Metazoa > Platyhelminthes > Trematoda > Plagiorchiida > Troglotrematidae > Paragonimus > Paragonimus westermani. The sequence continues at coordinate 252,495 of QNGE01000594.1, forward strand.
GGAACGATGGTGAATACACGACGCATGTACAGTTTCATTCCTACTGATATTAAGTGGTTAAAAATGGACACTGAACATGCTCCGCAAGCATGATCCAGGTTTCCCAGCGGTGCAATGTGGCCGCCGGCAAAATTGCATTATACACTTGACCCTTCACAGGACTGATATAATACCGGCGTCGCAGATGACGCAAGTACGCAAACGCCATTTAATTTTTGATCCAATCGGGCATTTCGCTAGCTCCGATATACCATCCAAGACATGAACTCATCGATCACTTACAACGGCTCATCACCAAGGGTGGTACCACGTACAGCCCTGTCAACTTAGCAATCGCACGACGCGAGTGTACAGGCCATACCAAACTGAAGCCTTTGATCTTTCAGAAATGCCCTAGGCTCCCAATAATGCTTCGCGGAGCATAGCAATGTCGTCCACATACCATACGTCTCGGAGTACAGAGAATGGAACAATTGCAGTTTACCAGAGAGTATCTAAAGATCGCGTTTACCGCAAAAGTGAATATAAAAGAAGAGATTTGGCAATCTTGTAATCCACCAAATTGGAGATAAACGCGAATGTTGGGGACTACGACTAAATTACCAGATAGGAGCCAAGTGGAATTTGGAACCTCCTGCTTATTTTCTGTACATGCTGCTGGTAAGAGTAAGGTCGTTGTCCACCTCACACATGGTACTTAGCAAATATGGGAAACGAATCGTACAGACTAAATGCTGTAATCAGCCTGTTTAAAGCACAAGATGAAGCGCCGGTCGACGACATTGTATGAACAAAAGCTCAACAACCGTTATCTGAAGTGAACCCTAGATATCAGTCACATGAAACTGACCTTCGTAAAAAATACTCGCAGATACTTTTGACAATATGTTCTTGTGCCAATGTGATGATTATGTAACGACCCATAACCTTCAACGCTGAAGTGACATTGTCAAACATTCTGGACGCTGTTTCCTCAGAACTCTCATCCGAATGAATAGCGTCCAATGTGCCCTTGTCAATAACACATGTGAACGGGTTCAAAGCTTCGAGTACTATACGCTCCTTGAGGTGAAACACATCCAAACATTCGTATCGTAGACCAGGACGCGTGTCTACATCCTGTGCCTTTTTAAGCATCTGATGAATAACCAGCTCACTGTAAAGGTTTTTGGAAATTTTGAGATAATGCAAATACCTGTTATCAATATTGAGAACGGAGGAGCAACCAATTTGATCATACAGCATAATGCCCAATTCCGAATTTCCGCATCCAACTATCAGCACACTGTCTGTTTTTTTAACATATTTATTGAAGAAACTGGAGTGCTGAACAAAATCACCGTACCTGTGATGAAAGGAACAGGTCAACAATATACAGAGGCCATCGAATACCATTCAAATGTTGACCTCCGTGAGTTGAAAAACTGATCCCAGTATTCTCGTTTCGTAAAATCTCCCGTCCGTTTAGGCAAAAGTGAGGACATAATGTCATGAGACACTAACCAGTTGGTCTGACTTCAATGGTTTAACAACCTGCAGGGAAAATGAACTCACTGGTGATATCGATGATCAGATAGTTCTCTTACCACCACCAGATGTCCGCCAAAAAAAGATGTGACTCTTGAGATGATAAAAATGAGCCTTTCCTGGCATAGAAAAGTACGCCTTTCAAACGCTTTACGGAGTCTATATAAGACCACTGCTCGAATATGCTCAAGTCGTTTACACCGGTTTGAGGAAGGACATACTCCCCATTGAACGTG
>QNGE01000595.1:3901-48166 GCA_008508345.1 Paragonimus westermani
ATATATATATATATATATATATATATGAACGAGTAGAATAAGGTAAACTCCCAAAATTCAAAACGGTTTACCGGAATTAAGAGGTTTCGGGTTAAATAATTTGCTGCAGTGAACCGGAAAAAAATTGCTGAACAAAAAGGATTAATAATCGGACTAACCAAATTGTAGAGGACTGGTACGTTTCTGTCTAGAATCGTGCCTAATTAAATTAGAAAAACTGATTATAGGACAACGACGTTTATTACAAAGAGACCGGGAAAGCGAGCTGTAGGCAAAACACAACAGAAGCAAAGCGCGACAGACCAGTAGCTAGCGACCGGACGGCGCAAGTGTTATTGCGACCTTGGGCGGTCGAATCAACGAGAAAATCCAGACATGCAACCAAACAATGTCAATAGTGTCAACGGTCAAAATAAATAGCAAAATAGTTGGAATACGTGGAGAACCAAGAATGTCTCTACAACGGCATCTTACCACACAATCATCTACCACACGAAGCTTGCCACATTTCTCAGGGGTAAACATGGGGTGATGTGACACGTGACAGGTGTTTACAAGCCGAGCAGGCTCAATATTCACAGGTGACCATTCGGTGTACCCTCTGTTAATGTGAGACTATATTAAGGCAGTATATCTCACCTACCGTTCTTCGTTACGTAACAAGCGGTTTCGTAAAACGTTCACATGTGTTAGAGTCAGTACTTGATTGGGAGGTAAGGGAACCTCCACAGCTCTTCACGGTGACCGAACCTCGAAACGACTCTTGACCAGACGAACTCGATTCTTAACAACCGTTAAAGCTAACTTATCTTCCCGGGACTAGAATTCTGTGACATTTGTCATATCACTAAATCATGACTGCACAGAAGTGTAGGATGTTTCACAGCGTGGGAAGCTCCTTGGAGAGTACCGTTCACGGAAGAGCGTGATTTGGCATCTCCACCCAGTGGACAACAAATCATCCAACCAAGAAGGATTTTAATCACATATGGCTCCTTCCATCCACTGACTCTCCGATCGAGTACCCAGTGTGCACTTGGGACATCACATCAAGTCAGTAAAATAACATTCTCCCGGTCGCTCTATTCTAGCTCGATTCCCCCAAGTGCTGCCACCGCTCACTCACATTTCCCAAGGTAACTACAGATCCAGACGGCAAATCCTTCATGGTTTGCATCCAGTCAACCTCAACGGTTTCATCCATAAACAGCGGAAACAAACTGAGTTTTGCTTAGACACACTTGGAGTTAAGAGAAATTTGGTGTCTATCAACGAAACTCTGTCTGACAAGGATTGTGTCTGAACCACGGTCAAGGAAGGCGTAAGTTCTGGCAAGGCCTGTTGGGATTTCCACCCACACCGGAACCACCCCATTTCTTACACACTGGCTACCGGAACGCGCCGTGGTACAGACTCCACTGTTACTGCACAAAGGCTGTCGTGTCGTTTGTCATCTGGGGTTGTGCAGAAGACAATGATGTTGACCTCAGCAACGGTTCTCACTACACAGGTTTTCATCCAGCAATTCGAAGCCCTGTATGACACATAAGTCACATGAAACACGCGCCCAGTGGGCACACGTTAGATCACCTACTAGGTACATCGAACTCAGTGAACCCGGAGCATCATTCAAGGCTGTGTGCTAGTCTGCACAAGCCACAGTTTACAGAATACGACTTTGTGGTAGCAAAACTCAAAGTCTTTACTAGTTCCTTCCTTGACTCTCGTCCTCTGGTAAGGTTTGGACGGATCGTATTACAAACATCACGAATACTCTCTTCAGTTTGTCTGAATCTAACTTGCACTACCCTCACGCACTGTGAAAGAAACTCTATGAGCACAGCAAAAGCCGGTTTACATCCTCACGAGCTGATCTGGTTTGCTTCTCTTAGTCCAACTGAATCGTAGCGTGGAGGGTATCCCACTCACAATCTGTTCCAATGGGCTCGAAGAATTTACATCAGCTTCATGATCCGTCTGTTCGACAGCAGCATTGCAATTTTTCCTGCGAGCGAACAGCCGTGTCAATCCATCAGCAGTGTTTGGAACATGCCGAGTTTCCCTCACTAGCCCACCGACCCGAGATCTCACTACATGACACGGCTGTCTATAAAGGTCTCGTAATACCTCTCTGGTCTTCACGTATGCCACTGATGGTGGCAACACTATACAGTCCTCAACTGTCTTGTGATCTCTTCCCTGACGGTAGGTTAAAAGTTGGACATTCACTGACCGTAATCTGCTACTTCGGTTTCAAATCGTCTCGTGAGCTTGCATTAATTAGTCGGATCGCCGTTAAAACAGGTCAACTCGACCCTTGGCAAATCTGCGAAACTCAGTGAAAGTGAGGGGAATGGTGTTATTACAGAATCCTTCTGGTGGATCTCGAACCTGTAACGACTTGGACAAACATAATTATGACAATCCGCTACATACTGCTTGACAGGCAGAATTCTGTGGTTCAACTAACGATAGTCTTCGATGTCGCTTGCACCTTAAATTGAGCAAAACATTGTTAGAACTCTCAGGATGTTGTCTGGTTATCACCACTTGCTCTCTAGCTCGTAACAAAGCTTCCTCCAATCCCAATTCTCTGGCTGAATGCTTCTTCTTCAGCTTAGCAGTCATAAAGTCTGACTGATTACTAACATTATTCCTGCCAGTAACATCAACGTTCAAATTCATAGGCCTATCAGAGCTAAGACGAATATCGATGCCAGCAAATTGTCGGGCTTGCTCCTTCTCTGGCATATCCTTCGCAGCCTTTGAGTGCCCAGACACTTTTGACGAATGTGGCTGAATTGTTCAACAAGAAATCTCAATTTCCCTTGCCGACAAGTTGAATACTATTACGACTGAACCGTCTTCGACCAACGCTTGAGGCTTGAGGTAGTGGAGACAGTTTTAGTCACCGATACTCGCACGCCTAGTTAAAAGGCGTAGTAGAAAAACGAAATATGAGTGTGACGGAATTGTGAGAGGAACGCTTATGTGGAAGAACAAAAGAATATTCACGAGGGACGTTCGTCTGTTTTGACCATTGGAGGAATCTTCAAATTAGAGAGTTCATGGGAGCTGGGCGGCATTACTGTGACCATCGTGAAGTGTGAACTCTACTTTCACATTCAACTTTTACTCTACTTGCGTCTTCACAGTAGTATGCTTCATTTATGAATTTAGAGTGGCTCGTTGGTTTGCATTATCTGTCGGGTACGCCTGCACTCATTTTCCAGTCATTCCAATCCTACCGTAAACACTTAAAACATATCCCACTTTATCAGTCATATTCCTTTTCTTGCCTCAGTGCATTATTATTTTTATTCAGATGCCAGCAACGCGCTACATGTCTCACCGTGAGAATTCGTTGAACAGTTTATCCACGGCGTTTTCATAGTCTCTCAAAAACCTTCCCCAGAGTCCACAGTATTGTGATCACCAGTGGTTTGCCTGGTTTCATTGCCGCTCTAATGGGTTAAAAAATAAACAAGCTCCAGAATCCTGTACAGCGCTCAAAAAGCTAGATCGAAACTGCGAATAAACAGCCATTATCTCAGTGCATCCCCAATGAACTTAATTATATAATTGGGGGGAGAAAGGATAAAGAAGAAAACGGGCGGTTGAGATTTCCAGAGTTCTGACGATCGTTGGACGACCTCTCTAGACCACAAACAGAAGCTTGTTGAGAGGCCGGATCACGTAAGCTACCGCTCAGAAGTTCAGCGATCCTGTCTGGTTACGAACGGCGTTCTCGATTATACTGGAAATGACGTTACCCATCTGGTTTCCAACGCAAAGTAGCAGACGCCTACCGCCAAGAGTATACATTCTTAGAGTTTTGTTAATCTGGCACTATATCGCGAAATTTGAAGTAAGTTCCTCTAATTATTTTGTATGCAGTTCTGCTACGGTCAGCTTGCTGTTTGGCATACGTTCAACATCACAGTTCTCCAGAAAAAACGCTAACAGAACGACACTTGTCATTTTCGTTCGGCCTGCGCAAACTACTGGTCAAATTGTATTAAGTCAACCAGACGGATGATCACACTTTCTGGTAGCCTTGTCTTACGCAGGATGTGGGCTAGAATAGATAATGTAGGAAATTTCGGAAAATCGCTCAAATTTCCGCCTAGATGCTAAGCACAAAGATTTCAACGTCCGTTAGAAAAAAGTCACGGACTGTATCCGAAACCTAAGAAGGGGTTGATCAGAAAATCTACTGTGAAATCTCATCCACAGGATCCCAGATGCCAAAAATGTATGACTTATCGAAAACTTACAAACCTGGTATGTATATGAGACTCATACTATTGCTGGTCAACTCGCCGTACCACAAACTAACCCAGTAGCTCGTCCGAGTGCTGGAACCAATAATCAAGAAGTTTGTTCAACGTAGCCTGGAAGACATTTTCACTCACTGACTTCCCAAAGGATCTCACATTAAAGGACAAGATAGTGGCATTATTTGATGTAAAATCGCTTCATAAACGTTCCATCCATCGAAGTGACATCCGCTAGTCATGACTTCGCATCGGAGTGTGATAAACCCATGCTTTTGTACTGGGAATATCCCGTTTTTACTGAATGGTAAGTTTTACCGATAAATTGATGGTGTAGCGATGGAAGTCTGCTGGGGCAGGTATTCGTTGATATTTTAAGGCGTATTTAGAAGGACAAGCAACAACAGCCATTCACTCCACAACGCTATATAAACGATGTGTTGGCGATATATTTTTTATGTGTGGCTCACGAGGCTATGTTGACCATCTCTGCACACAACTGAATAGTGTACACCCGAACATTGGGCTTACCACAGAAGTCCAAGAGAACAACAAAATCTCCTTCTTAGATGTGGAAATGTCTGTGAGCGATGATGGATTAATCACGATAAAGGTGCATAAGAAGTCCACCCGGACTGGGCAGTATATTCATTTCAAAAGTTTTGCAGTAACATAGCTCGAATGTGGTCTCGTTCAAACCCTTCTCAATAGGGTTTGCGGAGTTTGCTCACCCGAGTCAATCAAGCAGGAATGGGCTTTTATCCGTCAGGCACTAGTGTACAACGGCTACCTCGCACGCCTTATCTCGAAATACGTTAGAGAAAGGTCGAAACAGACAATATCAGAAACATTGTCCCGCAAAACAGTGTAAAGAACACTGTCATGCAACGGTGAGGATATGTCCATCTTCATCCAACGTGAACTAAAATGTGCCGCCTGACAAACAGCAACCGATATGGTCAGCGGCTCCAACTTTGTCAGTAACGTTTGTGTCAGTGCCACCAACACATTACCTTGTCCATTGTCTGAAATGGCTTACAGCCACGACGAATGCCATGACATCTACTCAGGCTCTGTCCCACACACTCCTACGCAGCCTAACCAGATGCTTGACTATTTACTGCTGCACGGCATGCTAGTGTTGTGAACCGAGAACGTGGATGGCACAAAGGTTACTTATTTGGGAAAACGAGTACACCAGATATGTGTCTCCACCTGACTACGAACAAAAACACTCATTTGCACACAACAATGGTCTCGGGACGTCCCAGTCGATATAGATGCCAATGCTTAGTTCCCTCATGTAGCAAAAGTCATTCATGTGATGCTGCCCTCCAATGATCCTTCCTGTGTCTCCTCCGTATTTGTCCTGCGGCCATTTCGATCCCTGCTGTCGCCTCGTTACTGAATAGTGATGGCGTAAGTAGTATAGTGCGACCGTCCGTCCTCACCACATTAGACGACACAGCATGGCCTGACACCTCTACATGAGCTAAACAAGACGCACTCCTTCAGTGAGGATTTCTGACTCGAGGAATTGTATAGCTTCATTCAGCATACAAATTACGAGTCAGGGACTATTGTCCATTCAACCCATTACGCCCGTCGTACTCCGCAAGCTATCACTGGTTCAATCAGTGATGTACTCTCGGTAAACTATAAGTCCAAACATTTTACTACCTAGTTTTTCAATTCATCTACGTTCAGTACATCCCTACTTGCGTTTTAGATATGTATGTTTATTGGCGTTGTTAGCCTTCTAAACAATAAGTTCGATTACGCAGCAGATCCACAATGTCTTCAAATTTTCTGCTCATTCTTACGATAGTCATTGTGTGTAGGCTTTCCTTCTACCAGCATGAAAACAAAGTGCACTGATCGAGAGCATTCTGTTCACTTTACCTGTTCATCCACTACTGTGTGTTTGCGAACTGGATGACCTGTTGATGGAAGTTGAACATCACCCACGTTTGGTCGCAGTCTTCACATTTAGGTAGACTAGGCAACCAGCCTCTTTCGAAAAGAAGCATTAGACTCGAGTTTCGCTCCCAATAGAGCTCGTCATTAGTGCATATCACGGCTGGCACTAAAAATCTGGCCAAGCTTTCATCAGGCAAAAATCCCCGACTACTCATCAGTAATCTAAAATGTCGCCTTGCAAGTTTAATGAGATCAGTGATCAACACCTGTCTTGGAAGTCCTAATCGCAACGTTATCGATTGGAGCTAACAGGACAGTTACTGTGTCTACTCTCGAGACGATCGGGCAACCTGATTATTGCTCACATGCCAGAGTGGTTGAGCGTCCAAATTTGATAATTCGGTCGTGCCTAATGTGAGGTCAATGATGCAGTGGTCAACACGGTTGTCTCATGAGTGAATGGCCGCAGTTCAAATCCCGACCGTGGCAAGGATATGCACTACTGACGAGTTCTAATGAGAGCGAAACTCGAGTCTATTGCTTGTTCTCGAAAGAGACTGGCTGCACAGTCTATCTGAATGTGAAGACCGCGATCGAATTTGGATGATGTTCAATTTAAAAATAAACCAAATCCCCGACTACTCATCAGTAAACGCGTAACTATCTGAAACATTTACACGCTCCAGGTAAGGACAGTTTTCTGGACATGTATGCATTCCACTTCCTCATTCACTTAGCTATGCTTTCGGGTGAGCAAACGGCGCTTACGAAACAGATCTCACTCGAGAATACATCGGATATAACAACAACTTGGAGCTTCAGACATTCATCGATACAGCCGTCTTACTGAATACATCTTTCATTTTATGATCCTAAGGTATTTTTCAAGACACAAGAAGCTTTGTCTGAGCAATCACTCTATGTAGAATGTTCACTTTGGTTTACATAGAAGTGTGTTTTACTGTTCGAATTCAATTGACTTGAAGGTCACAGTACTTAGCATAATACAGCGTGCGATGTATATTTCTCGTCCACTCTTTTTCTCCTATAAGCTTCAGTAAGGACCAAAACAGTGGAGAGGGTAGTGCTGCGTTGTACCATCCATACTAGAACAATGTTCGGTACAACATTAGATGCGCTGACCGTATGAAGATGAACTGACACGATGTTCAGAGGAACACCTCTGAAAGATGAACTGAACAACCTCTTCTGTAGTTGTATAACAACAGTAAGACGCCCCTTCTATCCCCAGCAAGATACAAACATTTCATTCACGCGCGCATCGCATTTCCCCCTTGCGAAAAGTGTCTGAACTCAAAGAGGATGTTGGTTGATCTAATACCCTAGTTCAATATTACCACATTGGGTGACGACTGAAGACCATGATTTAAAAACGATTAGTAAAACATAAACGATGGGCAGTGTGAACAAATAGAATCCAATTTATAACGACAATACACAGGGGATATGAAATTCTTCCGTCGGTTTTGAGCAGCAAGCAGCTTTGGCATGTTGTGGATATTGTTACTGTTTGTTTTGTGGTTTAGTTAGAATACATTTCAAAAGTGAGTATTCATATTGTTGATTAAAGAACGTCGCAACAACACGCACAACAACGGTCACCTCACTAGCCTCGGTTTACAGCTTTGTCTTCCAGTGTTGTCAACCAACGAGAGTTAGACGGGAAATCTGGTATGGCTACCACAGTTGATAGATAGTATCATATTCTTCAGACCTCTTGGCTATCTACTTTGATGTTTTCCCAGTCGCAACTAGAAACAACATGGTAGGCGCTGGGTAGGCATGTAAACTGTGTGTACGAGCCACGTTTGCTTCATGTATGCGGAGGCAATCCGTCTCCAACTTACCTCGTTCATAATACGTTACTGCTCAGCTAGTTCTGTCACCACTTACGGGAACTGTGTGGACAAAACTGTAGAAAGCAGGTATCATATGAACCTCGATGATGCAAAAATCCGGTTCAGATTTCAATCATTGTCATAAACACTGTGGATCAATTGTGCGTAATCGTGTGTTCAGACGATGGTGTAATTTGTAAACCGAACATTGGACGTAGGAAACGTCAAAAGTGGCTAATATTATGTCAAATCGAAAACGTTTTGACCGTGAAGAGCAGGCCCGTCTATCGACCCGGTGCAACTGCTCAGAACTGTTCGCGATAGTATTTCGATTGAAGTCAATTGAATTGAATTGTAACCCTTCTTCTACACGAATGGAGGAAATCCGCAATAAGTGCTACCTGATCTCTTCAGGGATTTCTGGAACACGCATACACCAAATGTTGTAGTCAATTAGATGAAAGTACCCAATGGGTCAGTGCATACTTCACGAGTAACACTTTTTGATAGGACCAACTCTGGTATTCTCACAAATGGTCCCTACACATTCAGTCATAAATCGTGTTACGAACTTGCAGTAAAATGTGAAGCACTTTTTCACGGTGAAAACTCTGTCAACCATTTTAATGAACAGGGAGTGGTGGATAACATATTGCACACGTGGACCTGAATTTATCTCCTTTAGTGTAATTCATATGCTGAACTGGTATCGTAACGATCTGGTAAACGTTGTTAAAATTTACATAGATATCGACCATCACCGCGTCTGAAGCTGCTGTGGCCTTGATCCACGATCAGGCGTCGACGTCTAATCTGAGCTGTTTACTTTTACTGTGAGTGATTACGTTCCCTGTCGCAGAAGTCGATTGCTACTGAATGTGAAAACATTGGTATCCGGTGATGTAATTAATTTCATATGTATGGGTCGTACTATGGAACTCAATTTTGAATTAATTGTCAACGCCAACGTGTGACAGTTACACAACCATCATTCGACCAATGCCATGGCGAACCTGAAATAACCTTCACAAGAAACATCTCATACAACAGTGTACACGTCAATAAACACAGCAGCTTGAAAACGAACCACTGCTACGATGTTTCCCATAAGGCGCTCAACAGGTTTTGGCATCCGTTTCCTGATTGGCCCGTCACAGTGTCCGTAAACAAAGGACACCTACACACCACAAGTGGTTTGTGCTGCATCACTTGTGAATCCACTCACACATCCCGCATTCAGTGTAAACGCGAAGGAATAAGACCAAGAGGAACATGAATGTAGGCGTTTGTAGCCAGGTGGCAGGCTAGTATGAAAGTGAAGCTCTTATGTTTGGGAAACAGAAGAGGCTCCATTAGTAAGATCTGAACTGAGAAGAAAAGTACTGAGAGTGTAAGGTTAGTTGTTCTCCGTAGGAATGTATATGATTACATTACAGGATAAGATAGAAATCCCAAAATTTAGAGTTGGACGGAAAATAAGACTAAACATTCAACCCATAATACATGAACAAATATGAAGAGAATAAAGGATAGAAGGAGCTTTCTGAAAGAGAAAATGGATGATTTATCAAACGACCCCCATCGTTGGTTGACGCAAATGAAGTAGATGGATGAAACTGACACAACTTGCTTACGTCTGTTGACTAAGGATGTACTGCGTACTCTGATTACCTAACAAACCAAGACGACTAGCGCACTCACGGCCGCATTCATCAAAACACCATACAGTCATGTCACCACGACCTATGGCACCTACAGTTTCTTGAGTAGTGTGCAGCTGAATTCAAGAACTCGCAACTTTCGTCCGTTGGGGTTAGGGAAACTCATCCGGATCGCATTTATCCGGATCGTCTGGCTCAACGCTGAGTTCCCTCAGGATCTAAAATCGATATCAAAACGCGAAAAATGCGTTTGTTAACGCATCTGCTGATCACCAGGGCTTTGCTCATTTCCTTTCACTAGCTCTTTTAACAGCTGGTTCGAAACCCATTCATTGCTCATTCTACGGACGTGTCCTTGTTGGGCATCATCAAATTACATCACTGTCCGAACTATATCTGACCACTGAATACCTCAGACGTATATTAGGCATTGTAGATGAAAGCGGCTCATACCACGCATTCCGTCGACACACTGCTTATGTTTCACTGTAGTGTAACAGAGCAGATAGTACCATTGCGCAATAGACAAGCAGTCTGCTTGTCATTTTCAGGATGTGGTTCTTTCAGACACCTTTGACAAAACGTCCGAAAGTATCGTGATCATCAACACACAAACCCGGAAAGATTTGATAACAGATTGTTATCTAAGTAACAGAAGTCTACACAACTATCCACAAACTTTCTAAGGGTACAGACTTCAGGTGTGGCCACAACATCCCCACTCGGAGGAGGTTGAATGAGAGAAAACGTCTTTTCTGTTTTCCTAACCAGACCAGTTTTTGATGTCTCAGTCGCGAAAGGTTGAGCCAGTTGCTGCAGCTCATCTTCCCCGTGTGTAAGAGGTGCAATACCTTCTGCAAACAACAGCATGAGCACTGCCGAAGTAAGTAGCCGAGCTGGGGTGCCTAAGAGTCGAATATTCAGCCAGCGAACATCCAGGTGTTATTTAACTTTCTCCACTTCACAGTTCTGAAGAACAGATGTAAATATTGCGGTTGAGAATAAGCTAATCACTGCTGGGACTAACAAGCAACCTGGTTCACGCCAATGACGATGCAAAATCATGGGTTCGACGCGCTTGATTACAACCTCGCCTTCATGCTCACCTGCAACATTCTAAGTGAATTAACAAACTTCTGTGGACATTTAAGCTTACCAAGTACCGTTCACATCGCTTTATGGCTCACGGAATCGAGCCCCATGATGGAATCCGCAAAGAAAGAACACAGCGGCTGGTTGTGTTCCAGCCACTCTTGCTGGGTCTGTCGAGTAGCCAACATCATATCGATCATACCACGGCTCACTCGGACTCTACACTGCCCTTCTGGAACATTGATCTACGGAACTTCCGCAGTCCGTCCGTTGAACAGGACTCTTGCTAAAACTTTTCCGACGCAGCACAGTAGACTGATGCTCCGATAAATGCCGGTGTATTGCTTGCTCCCATACCTTTAAACAAGGGCAAAATTACAGCATTCTTGAACTCTTGAGGAACTGCTCCATGCTGTCAGATGGGATGAACCGGTCAAAGCGATCAACCGATCAACCACTTTTTAGAAGCTTCTCTGACAATCCGTCTTTACACGAATTTGGAGCTGGGGCAAGTGAATCATGGGCTTCTTGTTGTGGTAGGCCAATCAAGGTTGCCCAGTGAACGGTGACAGGCCGGTTTAGTAAACTGCTAAAATGTTTGCCCCAGACTTTCATGATGCCTTCCTCACGTGTACAGGAAACGCTAGAGTCCATGTCAAACACTGCTGTAGTGGACTGGACGGACGGACAAAAAATTGCCCTAAGCGAATCGTAGAACTCTGTGTTGTATGCGACCGGGGCGGACTTGCATCAGCTCACCTTGTTTTTCTACCAGTCTTTCTCAATTCCGCGAAACCGTTCCGAGAGTGACTATTATTGGCGTCATTGTTTGGGTCACTTGTGATTTTAGATTGTGATTTTGGATGTCTCTCGCCATGATGAGTGCCGCCTTAACGCGTTCTCCGAGGTTTTACCATTCATACTGTCAAGGGTAATAGATAGGTGAGCGTCTTCCATACGAAAGGCAACTGCACGCTTAAATACCGTCTTCATCTTTGAATTGTACAGTCGTTTTGAAATCCGACTGATTTGCTATAAAAAGACTTGATTACCTGACTAAACTACTTCGTCCCGATCAGCCTATGATCTGTGATACGTCCAGCCTCGTGCATTATCCGCGTGATGTACACTTCGCGAATTTCACATGATCACTTCATTTTGAGCTAGAAGACGCAGCACGCTGCATCAACCATGGCAAAAACCTATGGTCAGTATGGAAGAAAATGAGCCATTGATATGAACTGGATTTCTTCAATACCGAGGAGGCGGGAGTGAGAAATACGGTGCAACACTTAACGTTTTCGCACTACATCACATCAGGGTCCACAAAACACTAACAGTATGATCTGCCACATTCTCTGTTGGAAAATTGACAGTTTTCTGTCAACTTTTTATTAGTTTTTGAATCTGTTTTCACCAAAAAAGCAGCTTTTTACAACCGATCATTTGGTGACAACTTTATCTTGGTAGTCTTTTCATAGTTTGCTCATTTTTAGTTAATGGTGCATGCTGACTTTCAGTTCAATGCCGAGACATTTACATAGACGTTTGCCATCAGTCAAGTGCTATCACTTATGGGCTGCGGTGACCAAAACAATGGGAAGGTGGAGGTGAGTAAAGGGGCCAAGAAACACCCCCCATGGTAGCTTCTCTATTTGCGGTATACAGTGGTGTAGTGAGGCCATTCGCTAACCCGACTGGGTTAGGAGGCTTGTTTTCTGGGCAAGGCGTCTGGGTAAGCCTTACTACAGAAATTTCCGTGACATGGTTTGAATAGTGGATTTTGTAGCTCGGTCCACATCTGTTGTATGGTCGGTAGTTCATATGCTCTTGGTCACTTAGGCTCGATTTCCATTAGACGAATTATGGGGTGATAAAAGCTGAGAATATCATGATCCAGGTCATAAAACATCATTTCAGATCACCCGTTCTTTAGGTGCCATGTGCCCTATCTGAAAAATATTCGTGTGACGATTCGACAGCACCACATTTATGCACATACCAGCATTAATATTTGGGTAACCTCCACGAAAATAAGCGTACGTGTGGCTGTGTAATTGGGAAAATTAAAGTGACAAACACCCAGCCGGTCAGAACCCTAAAATCAAGTTCAGTTCCATGAGAATATTACGTAAGAACAGTTTTAACGGTTTTCATGATCATTTTCGATTCGTGAATATGCAGCTAGCCGACATAATGGCCATTCTAAATGCTCAACAAGGATCAGACAAAACTGGTATTGGAAACTACTCTTATCGGACTTCAGTACTCAAGTGTCTAATATGCCAGCTGAATAGCGTTGACATTGATGGTATTAATCCATCCCGTATTTTCAAACTACATGCTTAGGATGCCTAACTTGTGCGTGAACATCATTAGATTCACCCATCATTCGACGAGTCAGCCCGCAATGTGCATCGATCGTCCAAATTCAGTATGGCACTGCACACCACATACAGCAGACCAAACAACGAAAAACATCCCGGCTTCCAACGCCCAATGAGCGCATGTGTATAGTAATCGATCCAAGTTCACGGGCGTTCACTTTCAGTCCCATGTTGTCAGCCGAAAAATCGACTGGTGTAGTGCTGTGGTTCGTACGATGTCAGGTCGCATACGAAATCATTGGTTGTTAGCCAAACTTTGGAAGCTGGTCGGGCACTCTGATCGATAAGGCAGGCATGGGCACATGGCGGATGTGTACAAGGAAGCATCGGAGGGGTGTGCTGCCATGTTTCTACCACAGACCAATCAGAGCACAGTTGGATGTATTTCAACCAATCACGTGCATACCAAAAGCAACCAGTAATCGAAACAGCACACAGTGGACAGCAAGTCCAGTCAAGTAACACACCACAAAATCACATAACAACAAAACCCTCATTGGCCTGGGCAAGCAAACTTGCACTGACCATATTTGGCAAACTGGCCGAACACAGTGAACAACCAATATAAACCGATTCACACAGACAGAACAGCACAGTGCCGTTCGGGTTGATAGAAGCAGTACAGTTTTCGCTTTCAACACAAGTTCTATCCACAACACACACTTTCGAAAATGGCAGACGAAGAAGTACAAGCTTTGGTTGTGGACAATGGATCGGGTATGTGCAAAGCCGGATTCGCTGGTGATGATGCCCCACGAGCTGTATTCCCATCCATCGTCGGTCGTCCGCGTCATCAAGTGAGTTCCAAGTCAATGTTCGTAGTTCGGTAACTCAGGTAGCAAATCACGTCAGCAACACTGATTTACTTGTGGCAACCGAGCCGACACTAAATCCATTCTTGTTGTTTGCATCTGTTCTAGGGCGTGATGGTCGGTATGGGTCAGAAGGACAGCTACGTCGGTGACGAGGCTCAATCGAAGCGAGGTATCCTCACACTGAAATACCCGATCGAACACGGCATTGTGACCAACTGGGATGACATGGAGAAGATCTGGCATCACACGTTCTACAACGAGTTGCGTGTAGCTCCAGAAGAACACCCCGTACTGCTCACAGAAGCTCCGCTCAACCCGAAGGCCAATCGAGAGAAGATGACCCAGATCATGTTCGAGACATTCAACACGCCAGCCATGTACGTCGGTATCCAAGCCGTCCTCTCCCTGTACGCCTCCGGTCGTACCACCGGTATTGTCCTCGACTCCGGAGACGGTGTCACTCACACGGTGCCCATCTACGAGGGCTATGCTCTGCCACACGCCATTCTCCGTCTGGATCTGGCCGGACGTGATCTGACCGATTACCTGATGAAAATCCTCACCGAGCGTGGCTACAGCTTCACGACCACGGCCGAGCGGGAGATTGTGCGTGACATCAAGGAGAAGTTGTGCTACGTCGCACTGGACTTCGAGCAGGAGATGGCCACGGCCGCTTCGAGCTCGTCACTGGAGAAGAGCTACGAGTTGCCCGATGGTCAGGTGATCACGATCGGTAACGAGCGATTCCGCTGTCCGGAGGCCCTGTTCCAGCCAAGCTTCCTGGGTATGGAATCTGCTGGCGTGCACGAGACCACGTTCAACTCGATCATGAAGTGTGACGTGGACATCCGAAAGGACTTGTACGCGAACACCGTGTTGTCTGGAGGCACGACCATGTTCCCTGGTATTGCTGATCGCATGCAGAAAGAGATCACCGCGCTGGCGCCGAGCACCATGAAGATCAAGATTGTTGCTCCACCGGAGCGTAAGTACTCTGTCTGGATCGGTGGTTCCATTCTGGCCTCGTTGTCCACGTTCCAGCAGATGTGGATTTCGAAGCAGGAGTACGACGAATCTGGTCCGGGTATTGTCCACCGGAAATGCTTCTAGGCGGTTCGCACACAATGCACCAACGCTTTCGGCCCTGTTGTCAAAGCTAAGTTCGTGTTCAATTTTCCTCCCCCTCCTCCTCTCCCTCACTCGCTATTTACAGCCATGACTACTCCTAGTCTGATAATCCGCTCTATCGTTTCACGTGGTGGAACCGTGTCGATCGAGATGTGAATGACAATAAACATAGTTTCAATGTTATCGCGTCTTGTTATCATTTGATTCGTCTTATCGTTCGTCGTGTCACGTGAACCTCTAGCTCTAGGTTTTATTTGGCTGTGTTTCTGGTCTGGGAGGTGTCTCGCATACTTAGTCCTTTAAAGATATGGAGGAACTCGCCTTCTATATTTCTTACACTGACGTTTTTCATGGGAATGTCATTGACGAATGTGGATGTGTCTACAGCGAATGATACAGGTGCGCCTGCGTGTGCTGTACTGGGCAAAGTTTGCTTGCTGATCAAGACATAGCTGATCTGATTTTCGTATAACATCCATAGCTATAGTTATATTTAGGTCACGTGGATGAGGACAAGGCGATGGCATGAATTTGGCTCTGTGGTGAATAAGTTATAAATAGCAACGTCAACTAGTACAATGATTTATTGAGATGGACCAGACAAATCAGTAACCGCAACAGTGCGATTGATGACAACATATGGAGCAAAGATGTGGAGGGAATGTTTGGCATTATAAAAACCGAACTGCTGTTTATCAAACACATTTCATTACCGCCCCAAAGTACGTCGGACAGTGTTCGACTGAGAAGAATGTGAATAGTCGGAATGTTGATTGACTATATTGCAGTGATTCTGACCACTGTCCTGCCTAAAGGCTCAGAATGGTATTTTGAATGTGTCTACAGAGTGAGTTTGGATTCATCTACTGCTTACTGTATTACGACAGAATTTGATAGATCGTTGCTTGTCCTCACGATGTTTGAGTGTTGCCTGCAAATCTTGTTGTTTTCGCTGTCTTCCAGATGGCGAGTTAGGTGAGGTCATGGCATATCTTTCCATGAGTGTTGCGGTTGACAAAGGGTCCCGTGTAGTGAGATTAGGTTATTTCTCTGTTAACGACTCTACATGAGTAATGACCCAGATTATAGAAATCTGTTTGCGTAGAGCAGTGAATCGTGCATCAATACCGTCTTTGTCGCTTTCCGTGGTAGTTTCTCAGTCAAATTACAGTCTGCCAATGGACGCTGATGATCATGCTGCACTGATTGACTGAGTGAACGCACAACATTACATCACACATTAGTGAAAAGCTTTCAGTCGTAACTTTCATCATAAATGAAACAGTTTGTCAACGCATCAACATTGCCCGAAAAGTCAGCTTCCTGGTCTTGTTCATGTGGAATGATTGACAGTTTTCTCCTTCCAAGATAACACTGGACGATGCGTGAACGGCGGTGACACACCTCAATATTGGTTCACCTGTAACCAACAGCTGTCATTCTGTAATAACTTTTCCTATGCACCGGATGTGTTTATCATCAGCTTGCGGTTGTGACGAGCAGTTAGCACTTCATAAGCTTGGCTGTATAGTTACATATGGGTAGCTTCCATTTGGAACCCTTTGGTGAATTGCCATTTACACACTAACAGACAGAGAACACACCGTTGAACTTAAGCCTGAGAGATGGAATGACCAGTATAGGTGTTGAATTATGGAATACAGCGTGAAAGACATTATGTATGAGCTGCTTTCACTACTACTGTTGTGAATCCAGAAGGCGGACGACACAAAGGTTGTTTGACTACATGACCATCGATTCGAACACCATATTCTGCCAGACCATCAACTTTCAGAGTAAACCCACCGACCGTTCGGACTACCACCGCACAAGGCCGCACAATCTTTCCTGGTCTCGGCCCAATCAACGAAATCGCGGTCCCAGTGTCGATCAAACAGTACTCCAAGCTACCATTGACTTCTAACCTAGCCTGAACTGCTGTCTTATCAACCGCCCCTATTACCGCATCCCCCTTCCCAAATAAAGAACAATCGACGAAACTTTTATTAGGGTACGACCTTTTCTTGCCGAGTGTGCAAAATCTTCTCCAGTGTACACGCCTTCCACATCCGTAACAAATGTCGCCACGGTTCTACCAGATAAATGTTTCGTTCAGTCAGTCTTTCCATAAATGGAAATTTCAAGTCAACTTATGGCTCGGCAATCTCAAAGCCCTTCATTTTGTAAATAACAAGCAGTGCAAAAAGTTCCCTCTCGAGTTACGCCAAGCAGAAATCCTTGTTATTACTGAACTAGTCCATAAGGTTTCTCTGCCTTAATCAAAGGGTAATAAGTGAGCATGCTCAGTACAACTACATCCTATGCTACTTCATAATAAATGGGTGCATGAAGTTTAAAATGAACTGCAATCTTTGGGTGAATCTGGATACAACCCATCGATTGTGTTGCGACATCAGTTCCGATGAACAACAAAAACTATGCATCTCAAAAGAGAATTATCCCGATTTTAACATAAATAATATCCTTCTCCGAAAACCAAAGAGAAGAATGATGAATTCACTTCCTTCTAAAGAGCTCTAAGGGTCCGTTGAGTAATTCTATAGTTGTAGGGACCTGACTGAATTAACTAGTAGTTTTCCTGACTCCTCATGAAAACTTAAGTTGACCTGCAAACAAAGCTTTTACGTCTATCATGACACTGACGATTTGAGCAAATTGCTGCTTTGTAAGAGGGCTAAACCAAGAGAGGTCTTGCAACCACGTTGAATGTTCTAGCTTGACTCTGAGGCCAGATAATATTCACTGCATTGTTTCAAACCACAAAGAAGAAACCGATTTAGTGTGGTTGATTTCCGTTATTGACTTCTCAATGGGTACTGAACTGCTGCTTTTTTTATAAACATTTCTAGTTCACTGAACACGGTCAACTTTAACGGCTACTATCCATCAATCTCAGTGCTTCCAAAGATATACCAGGCTGTTTTCATTAATTCTTCAACTCCGTATGTCCATAATTACACATTCAACTAGCTTACCGTGATAGCGAAGTGTATTTTTATGTATAAAAGCAAACGCCAACAAAACAAAAATCCTGGTCAGGGACCTGGCGAAAAAGCTGAATAATTTGGGCTACGCAGTCTTCGAGGAGCTACGAGTATCAGCGTCGAATTCGTTCATCAAACTGCGATTCGTGAAGGTACCGCTGTGGTACTGGGCCTCAGTTTAGTGGATGACTGCCGAAACCAACGTGCCTGGACAGACAAGGTTGTGAACTACAGGGCCGGCCCTCATAATGCCGTCACTCAGTCGGTCCTCCATACTATGAGTTGTGATGTGGACTCCATTTCTCGTTCTCCAATGATCATCTCTTTTCCTGATATCATGTTTCCCTCTTCTTACAATGCGATTCCTCGATTGGAAATGCCCTCTTATGCCTACTGACTGGTTTTAGTTCCTTAAAAACCTATGACACGTTTCTGTGGGGAACCTGGTAGTGATTGTTGTCACCCTCTGGTTATCGCACTATGAGAGACATTTTCCCTTTCCGATGTGTGACTGCTGTTTGTGATAGCACTCCGCTGCCCTGAAGAGATTTTGCGTTTGTCTCTTTTCACTTTAACATTTCTGTTTGTTGACATGTCATACAAATAATTTCTAACTAATGTATAAGTTATTAACATTTTCTACTCCTTTGAAAGACTTTTCAGTCGTTCATTGTCGTTATTCAGACACCGACCTACATTTAACAGACAGTTTGCTCTGAATTTCCCATTTCCACATTTCACTGTCACCGCTTATCCTTTCTTCGAATGAAGCCGTGTACGTTGCTTTTCAACATAAACAATCATAGTGTTAGTGGGGGAGCTAAGAGAACGGAAGCTCAGCATTACATACGAGTTACATATAGATAAACGTTGTAGCCAGCCTCATGTAGGAAAGAAACATGGATGTTGCAGTTGGCCAGTAATGCGTATCCTTGCCACAGTCGGAATTCAAACTCCGACCAAACTTTCATAAGGCAGTCATGTTGATCATTATTTCGTTGACGTCACATCAAACGTATCTTCATCAGAGCAGAAAGAAGACGTCTTCTTTCTGCTCTGATGAAGTGGTTAAAGGGAACTCATTGTTTCAAACATCAAACGTAACCAAATGATCGGTTATTGACAGGTAGTAATCCTGGCACTTATCGAGATGGTGGAGCAATCTGAGCTTTACTCACAATCAAACGTGGCTGAGCGCTTTCATATGATAATTCGGTCGTGCCTAAAGTGAGATCAGTTGCGCAACGGCCAACACGACTGCCTCATAAAAGTGTGCCCGAAGTTCTAGTACCGACCGTGGCAATGATTTGCACTACTAACTAACTCTAATAAGAGCGAATCTCAAGCCTAGTGTTTTTCGAAAGGAACTGACTGAAAGATCTGTGGACCACTTGTGAGTAACGTTCAAGCTATATAAAAGGTGAGAAGATAGCTGACGAAAAAGATAGTTACTTGAATAGGGGCAGTCTTGAACTGAAAGCTTAGTTTGAACGACTTCGTAGTTTAGGATAAGGAATTCCCAACAGAGATCGAACTGCTCACTTGTTGGTGAGACTAGAGTGTTTTCTGTCATTGCTTTTATGCTGCAATGGAGACCTTGCCATTCCTGTTGAAAACGTTTTTGTTGGGAATGTTTCTCATTTAGGGGTTCCCTGTAGAACAGCACTGTGCTTCAGTTCACCAACAAATGTCAATGGCTATGTGAATTAGCAACAATAATAATAATGATATTATTAATAATAGCATTACAAATTCCTGATCAGCGTAGGGGGTGGAAGCAGTAAACATCGGTACCAACACTAGTTGATCAACCTAGTTACTTCTGCAAGAATAATATTACGGAGTTTGCATTGAAGTCAAGCTAGACTACGTGATTGTGCGTCAGCGCGACATCTGTGAAGTGCGTATCGCGCGGGTGATGTGCGGCGCTGAATGTAACACCGACCATAGGCTGGTCAGGACCAGATTGTTTATTCATGTCTGCAAGCCTGGTCATTATTGTAAAAGTTGGATATCGAACGATTGGACGATTTTGAGACGAGAGCTGCTTTTCATCTTGCGATTGTCGCTTATCTGCAAGACACTCCCGTACCCACTACGTCTGAGGGTATGTGGCAACAACTCAAACAGTAGATCACGGCAGCAGCCACTGAGATGATCAGTGCCGAGCGTCATGAACGTCCGCATTGGTCCGACAAAAACAATGTGGCAACCTCCAGCTTGGTAAGGCAGAATAATGCGGCGTTTTCCGCCTCCACAATGGACCCGGACAAGGAATACAGGAAAGTGACCTTCCGGAGTGTTCGCCGTCAACAGACCGAATGTAATCAAGGAATTAAGGACGATTGGCAGGGAAGGCAGGATGAGCGGATGCAGGACTAAGCCGATCACTGAAAACGCGAGAAATTCCACAATTCACTTAAGACGATTTTCAGTCGATCCGTCTGGTCTACGAAAACAGTGACGTGGACACCGGCTGTTCGTGCACCCAGCCGAAAGGCATCATGAATGTGTGGAGCAAGCATTTTGGTAGCCTGCTAAACCACCCGGCTACCGTTAACTGGGTGACCGTGCGCAACATGCCAGAACAGACCATCGAATATTCAGTTGCTATCGCCTAGGAATTGGCAAAGTTACGAACAGCGATCAAACAACTGCTCAGTTGAAAATTTGCGGATGAGCATGGTTTGCCAGGTGAAATCTTGAAGAAAGACAGACCAGCGAGGGATCGTGCTTTGCTCCAGCTGGCTCATTCCATTTGGGAGCACGAGGTGATGCTGCGAGAATTCAAGGATGCCCTTATCGGCCGTCAGTCTACTGAGCTGCACGGGCAAGGTATTTGCAAGAATCCCGGTTAACCGACTGAATGCGGACGTTTTGGAGGCCAATGTTCCTGAGGAGTAGTGTGTAGTCCAGGCGAGTCGGAGTACAATCGACATGGTGTTCACTGTTCGGACAGTTCAGGAACAATGCCGGAGACGTAACCAACTCGTGTATGTCCTCCTCGTAGACTTCGTCAAGGCCTTTGACTCAGTGAGCCGTGAGGCGTTGTGGACGGTGTTTGGTAAGTGTAAACGTTTAGGTAAGTGCGTAAATTTCATAAGAATGTTGCATGTGGGCATGAGAGCGAAGGTACAATCGTGTCGATCAACCTTTGATAATGTTGAAATTGTCACTGACGTAGAGCAGGGTTGTGTCCTAGCCACAGCCCTAGTTAGTTTATATTCGACTGCCATTCTAACAGTCACTTTTCGGGACTTGGTGGGGAGTACGTTGGGTTTGAATAACGGAGGCAGGGGCAGCTGCTGAATATCTGATGTTTAGGAGTCTCAAACCGGTTACCTACCTCGGTGATGCGCATGCTTCTGTTCACAGATGGCAACGCGCTATTCGCACACAGCGAAGACGAACTAAAGCGGCTGGCCATAGCTTTCACGACCGCGGCATACAAGTTTGGATTGGACATCAAAACAGGTAAGACGTTTTCGTTAGTTCAGCCTTCTCTGGGCTGAGATGCTGTTCCTGTACGTACGCCTAAAATTCACATCAATGGAGAAGTTGTCGGCAGTTGCGCAGACGTCTGCTACTTGGGTAGCACCTTGTCGACCGATTTGCGTGTGGACCGCGAGTTGAGAGCTCGTGTGGCGAAAGTTAGGGCTGCCTTCGGACGTCTTGAAAGACGTGTCTGGAAGAACCACAGTCTAAGTTCGAGCATCAATCCCCTTGTCTACTGCTCAATGATGCTATCTATACTGCTGTACGACAGTAAAACATGAACAATGGATCAACGGAACACGCACTGTCTGAGCCGTTTCCGTTTGTAGTGTTTAATACGCACCTTGGGTAATCGTTGGTCGGACATGGTTCCGAGCACTGGGATACTGCGGCGAGCGGACACGGCTGGGATGGAACTGGTGCTGTTGTTCCCTCAGTTTAGTTGGCTACTTCACGTCCGATGAATGAGTGATGGCCGTATTCCGAAACAGCTGCTGTACGGACAACTGAAATCAGGCAAGCGAAATCATGGTGGTCAAGAGTGGAGATAACAAGATGTTGTGCACGCAAGTCTTTCACTTTGTTACATTGGTTGTAGATAACAGGAAGAGTTGGTGTTGAATCGGGCAGTCTGCAGTAATATGGTCCGAACGGGAGTCCACAAGTTCGGTGAGCAACAACTGTTGGACCGTGAACGTAAGCATGCGTTGTGCAAGAGATCCATCGGTGCCATAGGTCGCGGTGAAATGACTACATGACATTGTGATGTGTGCTGCCGCAAATGCGCTGGCCGTTTGGGATTAGTAGGCCACCAACGTACTCATAGTGTACCGTCGGAGAAGAGACAACAAGTACGTTAGGTTAAGGTAGGCCATATCAGTACATCTATTCTATTTCCGGTACTTATTGCATCGGCCAGAACCGTGGTTGTTTGGCAACTAATCCACTCCTCTTTGCAGAAACTTGGTTATCTTCAATCTTCCAACCATCCATTTCTTCAGCCTTGTTGGTGTATCGTATGATGTGTGGTATGTCTGCTGTTTTCATAGTTCAATGTGAATTTTGTTTTTCATCCCTGTCTTATCTAGAACGCACCAAAATGCACTCCTATACTGAAATGCTTATTGTATTATATTTTACGTATTTTTTTCTCAGGTTGTACTTCGTCACTGCAGTCTCCCTCTGTGTTTATTCTCCGAGAGATGAAGACAATTAATTGACTAACCAGAACTGGCCGGCTGGACACGGAGACCTCGCTCACACACCTACCGGTCTTATTCTTTCGGGTTTACACTGGATATGTGGTGTGTGAGTGGAACCGCAAGTGGTGCAGCGCAAGTCCATTGCGGTGCTGGTTAAGAGTAGACGTCCTTTGACTTCGATCACTTTGATGGGTTAGTCTGTTCCGGATGCCACCAACCACCTACCAAAGCCCGTGCCTGTCAAAAGTGACCTTGTCGGCGCGGGTGTACGTGCATCTGTGTGCTTCGTTGGATAGCATCGACCGACCTCGGCTTCCAGTGCTCGTAGTAGGCATGCAACTCCTGCAACCACCACCTCCTTCTAGGCTTATAACACATTTAACAACCGCATTGGTCACAACACGTGACCTTCAGAGTTTCTGTTGTTCTACCAAGCACGGTTTGCCTATGACAGCCGTATCCAGTCATCTTCTAGTGATGGTTATATGAGCTACCGCTCCAGCTTGATGATTTTTACGTGCAATAATTACGATGTCAGTCAGCGACAGTCTATTCCCACCGTCGCCATGTTGGTTGGTTACGCAACTTTACCTTCAGGTTGGTTAACAGCTTGAACGCGTGGTGATCAGAATTGTGCATATGCTTCAGGACGTCGAATTTGTGACGATATACTCGGTTCTGGATTCACTCCGCAACCACTCAACAGTTTGGGGGCACAAGCTTTCTAACGGTATTATATATACATATATATATATACCGAATATTTCCAGAAAACAATCGTCCAATAAATACATAACGACATGTTCAACTTCATTCGTTGTCACCATAGGGAGCATGGTTTTAATTGAACCTCAGCACACGATTGCTGGGATCGGCTGGTTTTATTTGCATTACATGTAAGTAGTGTGAGACCCAACTGCAAACATCTGGGTTTTGGCTGGATTCGAACCAGTAGCAGAAACAACATGTCCGAAAGCGGCAAGCTGTCTATAAGAGCCACGAAGCCAAACTCACAGACCAGAAATTTTAGATTTAGAATGTTATTTGTGATCACGCCCTTGACTGTTTATTTGATTTCGAGATAAAGGTACTACAACTGAAGTGATGTATTCTTCCGTGTGTCTCTGGTTCCAGCGGAAGCTCAAATGTAGATCATACTGATAGGTGGACGTGACAGGGAAATCTACACTTGGACCTTCATTAACAGATATCTCCATGAGAAAGCTGAAACGCACCGTTTTTCAATCTGCTACCAACCAAGTTGAGCATGATGTGTGATTAATATTTGCACGACCACTGACTGTCAAATCAACCTATACACACCCACTTTCCAGGGACGAATCGGAAACTGGACTTCCGTATCAGATGTTCGGACAAACTCACAGATGGGCGGGGATGTCCAGCATCATATTCCGAAAAACAAGTTCTAGACTGGTATGAGCACCAACGTATACAGCGTTGCATCCAGACGAAAGGCACACACTACTTTTCAAGTGAGGCGTCTGCAGCGGGGTTAAATTCCTAGAGAAATCATCGGTATTACGGTTGAATCGATGTCAAAACCTGAAGCGTAGGCAGACATGAACAAAGCGCTGTTTATCGAAGTGTTGTCCAATACGGAGTGGTTAACCAAAGAGATTACGCACGACAGTCGACAAGAATGATGCTACAGATGGACTCCGTAACTGATTGACCACCCCCGTTTTATACCTAAAGCAGACTTTGGATCCAGATTCCAGTCGGATATACTTGACTTTCTGTTTGGTTCTGGGGGTCCGATTGAATAAACAGGATATTGTGATGGTTCTCAGAAGGAAGCTTGGAACAGCACTAACCTTGGTTGAGGAGTGGTGATACACAATTTATCAACAGCAATACTCTCGTTCGTTTGGTTGAAAGCAAGTAACAGGTGGACGTTTCCCATGCCCTTCCAATAATTTGTGGTTTGACAACTAGTCCGCCTGGTGCCGTTAGACTTAAAAAAACTCCGCACTGACCAAACCGTCGGACGAAAACCAACGGCCCGCGGTGCCAACATAAATGTCATCCATGTCCGGTATTCGGTATACGTGTGGGCAGTTATTTCGCGAAGTGAAATGCATCAAAATTAAGTTGCGAAATCAGCCGATGGTCTGTCAGTTAGATGACTGTCTGCTCCTGATCTCATTCAGTTCGTGTTTGGGAGACGCTCTTATGATAAACAACATCAGGACCCACAGTAATTTGTCTCATTAGTGACTTTAAAACTTGAACATTATTTCGATACAGTAAACGTTATAATCAGGTTATGCTGACATTCGTTTCCTTTAGTCACTATAGCCAAGCGGTACTCACTATCCACTTTGATCAGAAAAAGGTAGATGAATCATGGTCTGGATTGTGAAACTCAGGCCACCTTGTTAACCAGTGTGCGGTCAGAAGTGGCTCCCGCAGATGTTGCGCTTACTCCGACCTCGACCGCAACCGCATAATCGATTTACCGGGACGCTTCGGCCGATAAAGCAGCTGGCAATTACCACACCATCTCTGCAAATGATCCGAATGATGGTCCAATGCAAGAAAAGTTAAGACTGCAATTAACGTCGTTTGATACCTCTCTTCGGGCATAAAAAAAATCACACAGACACATTCAGTCAAAAACGCAGAGGTCTAGGATTGGGTTATGCGAGGTATTAACGGTATTTTAAAACGTGTAGATGACATTGTAACCGTCCTTTTTATGTGGACAAGGCGACCTGAACGCAAATTACCAAGACAGGTTAGTCTGTTAGGCGTTATTTTTATGTGGCACAGAGACCACATCATTTAGTCCTAGGCATTTACAGACTTGCACAAAGGTCCCCGATTACGCATATGAAATGTTTGTTCGAAGTCCGTTTGCTTATTGATTGGAATCTACATGTTCCGTCAGCATATGCCCAACAATCACGCACATCAATGCACAACCGACAAGTCACACATGTGTTATAAAGAACGGCAAAAACCCATTTCGTTTAGTTCCCCGAATCTATTCAACCGAATGTTTTTAGTGACGTGCAACCAGGGAGTCAGTTCAAAGTGCGATAAATCGGACCCTAAACATTCCTGGGAAACTTAGTAATGGCTTCGAAAAAATAACGCCAGTGCCCCGAGCAAGCGTTCAGCCTGCAACAATCAAACAAAGCAGTTCGGTAAAGAATTTTCGGTGAAGTTATTTAACGAGTTATCTAGCTGGAAGACCATGGAGCACGAAATCAAAAATCGCAATAATGTGAAGTTGGTGTAAAAAGTGAATAGCAAGAAAGGGAGGTTCACGGTAATTTTTCCCTCAAAGGAAAATTTTTGGGGTGGAACTAGATAAGGAAAACGAAACTTCCGGGGCATACTAATTAAACGTACAGTACACTTATATTCTATCTTCGAAGGGCAGTGAAAGAGAAACATTAAACAGGAGAGGTTCAGAAGGACCGTGATTGGGATTATGAAGATCTGATGGCTGATAGGTTGACTAAGTAACCTCACAAGAACAAATAACTTTTGCAGGCTAGATGCATGTCTGCGGTGATTTGACAAACGTCAATGCTATTCAGAACACAATGTAGAGAGATTACCAGATGGACGCGACAGGTCAGCGAATATGTGCTGTGTACCTAGGTGGCGCAAACTTAGATATGTAATCCGTTTGCTTTGAATACAATTCGTCACCAAGAATCCCAGTTACAATTACCATTTCCATCATTAAACTTTCTCACGCTTCCTTCAGTCACACGATGTGTGACAAACGTGACGGAATTCACATAGGAAAACTCGAAATACAACACATGTGACGGCTGTTGGGACTGCGACCGTTTTGTCACTGTGAGTCACTTTTTTAGCAAGCAGCTGCTGCCACGGAGTGTATAGTACTCTTATATAACAAGCAGTTTCGTTTGTGAATAGTGTAGTGCGTAAACTGGGGTACCAAAAAACAGGTCTGAACGCCAGGAGGGTGAGGGGCTAGGAACGAATATTGGAGCAGTGTGTACCTACCATGGAGGACGTATTACCAAGGCGAATGACGGTGTACTGCTGCCCGCTGTGTATGTGAATTCATGTTTTCCGTGCAGATGATTGTAAGTGTTCTTTGTCCTATGTCTTAACACAACCTGTACGTGATATTGTACAATAAACAGTTTCGCAGGCCAAGAGTCTTTGGCAACCACAACAGTACTACGGTCCCGATAGATTCGAATGATCGATAAGTACTGATATGTTTGATGACAGCAAACTATTTCGTAGTTTAAAACATTGAGTTCCCCATATCCAGTTCATCAAGATGGCGAGAGTACATATACTGGGAGGTGCAAACATTTCGTTCCATCTTATCATCTTTATTTGTTTTGTAATTGGGTGTCTTTAACGTAGAGTAATGCGCGGTGAGAGTATTCTGAGAGGAGATTCCTCGGTTTCTTTGATTTCCTGAGATATTCCGATCTGAAATATTTTACAGAACTACGACTTTCTATATATGTTGTACACAGTTAGGTGATTTCAATTAGCGTAATCAATTTCAACGTTTCGCTAAATTGTCCCGAATGACAGGTTTTCCTGTTTCCACGAAAAGTCAGGAAACATCTTGGTGGAAGAACATCTTGACCGAACCCTTTCATGTACTACTTTGAAACCTATTACGCTTGGGTACTGCCTCGACCATTCCTTTCGATGATAAATACTAGACTCGAACTTCGCTTTTGTGTGAGGCAGTTAGTAGTACATGCCTTTGCCATGACTGAGATTTAGATTTTTCAGGTTCTCGAGGCCATCATTCTGTCCACCACGTGAGTGGTTCTATCTTGGGCACGACTGAATTACAATGTCTAGCCAATCAACTGCAGTCGAAATGGACTGGCGGAATAATTTATCCTGGTGTAATATCTGCGATCGAATGAGAGCAATGTGTAGGTTATATCAGTTAACTCCCAAATCGTCTACAACCACTGACTGCTTTTTACGAAGTCCGTACAGTTTTACCTCACGATGACGCACTGGAATGGCAAATGATGC
This sequence comes from Paragonimus westermani, assembly GCA_008508345.1. Lineage (NCBI taxonomy): Eukaryota > Metazoa > Platyhelminthes > Trematoda > Plagiorchiida > Troglotrematidae > Paragonimus > Paragonimus westermani. The sequence continues at coordinate 31,765 of QNGE01000595.1, forward strand.
CATAGCTATTTTCACCCAGTCCCCCATGACTTGCACCGCTTGTCTGTTCGCCACACTGTTCGTGTGGAGTAAGCGACGGAAAATCGGTAGGAATGTTTTTGTGGAGGAAATTTTGTGTAGATTTGGTGGCCAAACTCATGAAAATAATCGTAAGTGATGAATTAGCTTCAATTCGAGGTTAGCTTTGAAGCAATGGGAAAAGAAGACCGGGAGCTGTAAATGTGTTCCAGTTAGTTCAGCTCACAAGCGCTTTCATGAATGGAAATATGTAAAGCAGTTGGCTAGAGTATTTCAACTAATAACGTTCTGCTAGTGCCTGAGCGGTGCAAAGCCCATCTGATCGGCAGATTTTGGACCAAGATTCTCAGCAAGAACACCTGATTGGATGTAGTGCTGTCCAATTGATGGAAAACCGGACATAATTCATTGTTGTCTGAACACAGATTGTGAGATCATCACAGTGACTGTTTCATCTCTTTCCAAAAGTAGTCGTAACGAATTTGCTTCGGCTGTCATTGAGTTAAGCACTGATGGTTGAATTTTGCACCAGAGTAACCGACTGCTAAATGACAAGGTTTGCTTCATTCAGGAAGTTACAATAAAATTTACTGTTCTACGTTTGGTTGCTGCAAGTCTTTGTTGAGCTTAAGGACACACGGGAATATTGGAGACAGACAACTTTTTGTAAATGCCAACAGAAATTAACATTTAACCTCGAAACAGAGAACTCGTATTTCAACAGACTCAGCAGAACGGTAGGAACAATTGGCAAAATGTGGCTCTTAGTTACTCCACTTCTCAATTTGTCCGGATCAACTATCCAATTCTGTAATGCTTCATGGGATAAAGTCGTTTTCGAATCCGAGTGATCTGCTCGCCTGTGCTCCAGGGTTTTCAGTAGGGACAGGAGAGTGTAACGAAGGTGTGCTCTCTCAATTGCGTAATACAAGTTTTCTTCAGTACGTTGGATACCCTCCAATATTATTCAGACGGCCAAAATGACAGATGATCAGCATCAGTAGAAGGGCTAAAATCCTGGGAATACCCACGAACTTCAATCGGAGAGGACATTCTTCCGATGGTCATCAAAGCACAGCATAACTACTTGGTTCGGAGTTAGCTCAATGGGCTTCTCAAACCAGAAGCAGTCCTTTCGAAGGTGGGCTGCATCCTTGACGAACTGACTACGGATAGCACCAATTTAGTATTATTCAAAGGGTACAGAATTGACAGCTGAGGAATAACTTTAATAAACACAATATTTTTGAGAGGAAAACATAATGGTGAATGCTGGAAACATTTACGTACTTTAGGACTGTATTGTATGATTTACAAAGATAAGCCGAATAGGAGTATAACCGATTTTGAAGGCTAATAATTGCAAAGATACGATGATCAAATTAGACAGTAGTGTTGAAATTACTGAATACCAGAAGAGTAACCGAGTCATAAGCAATTGAGCATACTTCAGTCCTCAGCATCAGGAAAACAACGGCTGACCGGCAGCGAAGCCAGATGCAAGTTAACTGTGTCGGAATGAATTTGATGACCAGATTATCTTGAAATTCGGCTTGATTAGCCGAATATGTGCGTTCAGCCATTGATGTACTCGGTGACTGTCAGCGGTCACAGTGGCTTCTCTTAAGTGGTCTCAGATGGAACACATACTTGCGCACAATGAGTGTGATTAACAACTCCAGTGACCTGTCCGATCTTGTAACCTCCGCGAATTATCTTTGACGTGATAATTTTAGTTAAGTCAAATCAGATTTTGTCATGGTGGACTTGATGAATTGTTAGATGTGAACACACTATCATCACTGATTTGCCGATATCAATTGAAGGCATATACCTTTTTAAGCAGTCCGTTCAGATACGGCTGCTGTTTGTTGAACACGTTTACTAAGTGTAATATCTCGTGTCAGGTATGCTCAAACGATGACAATGAATATTCCATTCGGACATTATTCAGAGTATGCTTTCCAAAACACCTAAGTGCCTGGTTTATGCAACGAATTAGCCTATTTGACCATTTGGGTACATCTTAGAGACAAGATGAATTCTTATGGAAGGTTCTGCCCCCATTTCGCTCACGATAACTTCTACCTAGCTTTGTACTCCGTATGGGACAAGCATCAACTTCGTACAAAACAGAGGTCGTTTGTTTGCAGTCCATTGATGATGGAATTTAGACTCACATCTTGGCTTTCTGTTGTTAATAGCAGACTAAATGTTGTTGTGAACAACACAAACAGAGAACGGGAGTTGAAGCGGAGATATCAAACGCACATAACTGAACAACAACAGACAACACTTTGTAACGTACGGCGAGTGGCGTTATATCCACTTGAAAGCAAATGGTTGGTAGTGTCAATGAACAGAAGGTCTTTGAACTGGTTGGTATGTCACGGAAGGAAAAATCCGAACAAATTTGAAGAAGTTTTTCCAAACTTGAATAGTTTGTCGTGACCACACTACATCCTCAGAAGTAGTCTCAATCACCCGCCGGTTACAGTGAAAGGAATAGATAAATAACCTAGATTTCCAGGGAATCTTTCCTCCAGCTTTCCTTCCCAAGAAACTGCTAACAATTCATTTTGTTTCCAGTCAGGGTTCGTCTGTAACATTCATGAACTTCTCAGCTTCTAAGTTCAATAATGTTGAAATCCCTAGTGTAAACACGATTATCAAAGTAACACAACCTTCTGTACGGTTCGTTTTATTCAAACAGGACAGGGGAACCACGATAATGTGTTCCGAAATTATACATGTATGTTTATAAACAACGTAAGGTGATGGTGAGGCCGATACTGACTGACCCACCGATGACTAACCTAAGAGCGCAGATTGACGGTTGATTAGATACACGATCATCGATATTGTTTTGACGATCGGGGACAATTAAGGTTGTTCTTTTCAACTGTTTTCGATCTACTTATGAGTACTGATGAGTAGTCGGAATTTTGGTTATTTTCAACTCGAACATCGCTCCCACTTTATCGTGGCCTTCACATTCAGATAGACTTTCCAGCCAGCATGTTTCCAAAACCAACACTAGACCTGAGTTCTTCTCTCATTAGAGTTCGTCAGTAGTGTGTATCCTTGCCACAGTCGGGATTGAAACTCCGGTCACGCTTTCATTATGCGACCGTTTTAATCACTGAGCCATTGACCTCGCACTAAGCGAGACTGAATAGTCATATCTGAACTCTCGACCACTTTCGCTTATGAGCAATGATCAGATTGACCGATCGTCTTCACTGGGGACACAGTTGTTGTCTGTTAACTCCAGTCCACAACCCCGTGATTAGGACTTCCAAGACAGGTCGAACTCTCCGATCTCATTATACGTGAACCACAACCCGAATACCTGATCACAAGTTTGACAAACGAAAACCATATCTAACTGACATACTAACACTCAAATTGATGCTGATGGTGGAGTCCAAAAAACGTTCAGGTTCATCGCATCCACGATGGTACGGTTATTTCCGTTGTGTCCACCACTGGTTTGAAGCCAGACGATTAGCCACAAGTGTGCGCAAATTTAGACCGTCTGGTCTATCTACCACCTTCTGCCTCAATTGACACAATAAAAAGATGCCGTGGGGAAACGGATCACTGCACTGTATGTGTGAGAGAACATTAGCGATCCAGCCGGCTCTGCTCACGCATCCTATTGCCGTGTGTCTGTCACTTGACACCGATGAGGTGTTTCGATGTACCAAATAGTCAAGACAAACGGGTTGGTGGTGGCTGGGTTGCCTTTCGTCACGTGTCCAACATGCTTACTGCATTCTTGCTGCGCTCAGTCCAGTTGGGTTGGGCATTAAAAAGGAGTGAGATGAAGTATGACTGGTAAGTGATTTGCCAAGAGGATTTTTTTCAGATTTACCAACAAGTAGGCAATCAATGTTAACTCCGCATGTGCAAGGTCGTTATCCACGATCACCCATTACCCCAGTACCATAGGTTTGGAAGTGTTTGAGGCGGTAGATACAGACGTTTCCACTGAAGATGGTACAACGGACTTCAGGTCAGAGGCAAAATGTGATTGCAGTTCACATCGGTTTTCCTCTTTAATTTGTGCTATATAAATCCTGAATTTTGTCTGCACACCTCCTACCATCCATACAACCCACATTCTGTTGCTCAGTTTATTGTTCAAGACAGTAGGTGTTTCTTTCTGTATTGCATCAGTTCACAGATGTAATAAACGAGAATGATATGAATTAGATATCAGTTAATTTTTGATCAATGTTTTTGCATTCAGGTAGACTTTCAGTTGGCCTCTTTCTGGCAGGCTGAACATTACTCATAAGTGGTTATTGTTAAAGGTTTACATATGTGAATTTCATCTAAAAACTGTGAGGTCACTAAAGTGGGAATCAGTATTTGGAGCATACAAACACATAGTCCGTAGTTGGACTATTGATCAGAGTAAGGTATAGATAAGGATATCCGATCAACGGGCGAAATAAGATGCTAGTATTCACTTTCAAGTCGACGTCTAATTACATATAAAATGTATCCTCAAAATTCAAGTGGTGTGGAATTTTTAACAGTAAAACCTTGACCGCTGACCAGTAGTTTGCTAAGTGTCAACAATTTTTCGTTTACCAGCCTTCCTGTCACGTGGAGCGTCACCCACACCATTGCAATTGTATAATTTTACCGTTGTAGCCTAAATGCTCGTTTTCCTAAACTTTTGCTTAGTCAATGAGTAATCTTGTCACAGTTGGCAGCCTATTAAACGACGATACTCTCTGCCTTCAAAGGGGTCCGGAAAAAAATCACTGGCGCAGGAAGATTTTTATGCTACTCCTAACTATCTTAAAGTTGCTACTTTCTGATTCGGTAACTGGCGTCCTAAGCTTCAATTATCAACAGTAAACCCTAGAGGCAATAACAACAGTAGAGAGAACACGTAACTAAATGGAAGTACATACTATATTGTTCCATTTACATGCGGTACATCTTTTCTAAGTGCGCGGACGAATGAACCGTTAGGCGTTGAAGCGGCGACCAATCTGAACTCGCTTCAACTCTCGGCACAAGTGTAGAGCACACAGGCGGCCGCGACGCATATAAAACAGTTTATACCTATTTTATAAACAGTTTTTTTTACCTCAGCACATCACAGGGTTGCTTGCAACGCTGTGTCCGCACGGAAATGCGTAGTGTGTAACGTTTCTTTAAATTTTCCACATTTTTCCATGCATGGAATGATGTAGTTCCCACTCACTTTGTTAATGCATATGGCCATTTGACGTTGTCACTGGTGTTCACTTTCTGGTGAATGCTGATCATTTGCATACTCAACATTTATCACCCAAAACTAGGGTGATTCTCAGCAGATCATCGTAATCGGCAAAATCCAGTCGCGCTTCGCATACAAACCAACCAAGACCGAAAATGTGAACATAAATTAGAATGATGAAGGGCCTTTCAATCACCAATTCGTCTCAAGAAGTTGAACGAAAGAATTAACTTGAAGAAAACCTGGGGCAGGCAGTGCAAGGATTTCAAGTTACAAGCTTAGACGGCGTGAGGTGGACTTGAAAACTTGTGGAGCTTTCGATTACAGTTCGCTGGAAAGATGCTCTCTCTGTACATGTCATCAAAAATGCAACAAGCTTGAGCGAAAACAGTACACATTGGGTACAGTGTGAACGCCTGATACTTGAAGACTTGAGGTCCACAAACTATCCTGTCCTTTTTATAATCAAGATTGGCGGTGAAAACTAAGCTTTCACCTTGTACCCAAGACATGAATCGACAAATAAGGAGTGAAAGAGTGGGAAGCACAACAGAAAGTGTTGCGATGATTTTGGGAGTTTGTTTCAAATTCTTTCGAACGATCTCACTGCTAGTGATATTTTGTTCACACGGTTTCTGAAAAAGACCTTATTAAGACGGTTAAACAGATTTAAAAAATGTGATTTACATGACCCATATAGGAACTAACTAGCAGGAGTGCAGCTTGGCAGGGTGCAGAAATTCTACGGTCTAAAAAGACAATGTCCTGAATTTCATTTCCTCCAAACAGTTTTAACCAAGCATCACAGGTTAATGTTAACACAATACGTAAAGGATGACAACGTTTGAGACCCCGAAACTCATGACTATACAAGAAATACGACAAAGTTCTTTCATATTTTCACGAAGTAACTGTATTTTCAACCATGACTATGTGAACTTCCTTTTGATCCAGAGTCCGGTTCGAATCATTTGCCATTTGCTCTACTTTCATAAGGTGTACACCAACGGTAACCCCCCACCGTGACGTTAGGATGTTGTTGTTCATTTCATCTTATGTAATCAGTGATAAAGCCAGCAGACAAATAATTAGCAATAAAAAGAGGCTTTTACACTGTGAAATGAAGAACACACTTGAAGGAGAAAATGAAGAAACCCTCAGTAAACAAAAATGTCACTTTCATAGTCCACAGTCGTTAAACTGACTCCAACGGTGTTGGAAGTTTGAGTCAGACTAAGTTAGTCGAAAGATCCTGGTTGTCATCTGTAGACTAGCATAAAGAATTTAGAATTCCTTCGTGAATTTTACCATCCCAAAGCGTACAATGAGTTACGAAGGAACTTGCTCCGGAATCAGTCTTTTACGTCGTTAGAAGGTGTCTACTAAATACAAGCTGTGTGTGAACTTCATCTGTTTCATCCTGTGTTTAGGATACAAATTAGTTTGTCAATGACATGCACACCTACGAGGTCTTTAAGTTTGCCACTGTCAGTACTCATGATTTCGAAACCCGCGGTGTATATTGTGACAGTGAATTTGGAGGCGGTTAAGGCTTCAGGGGCTATACGACTCGCCGTTCAGGATAGTTCTTAAAAACGACTGTTCGTTTCTTACCAACAATGTTGCGACTACAACAAGAGCCTATGAGTATACCAACGGTCCTCATTCCAACTAGCGGCTGGTGGCCTCATTTAATGGTAAGTCCCCTCCAACTTGTAAGAAGTGGTGAGAGCTACATGAAGCAAGAGACAGCCGAAATGGTTTGTCGTTCCTAAACACTGAGGGAGCTGTCTTGCACAAATGCGTCATCCATGTGAAGTATAGTGATTACAGCTGAGAATTCTACCGAGGAAAGAATACACAACCAACCTTATCGAATCAGAAGTTTCGCATTTTGTTAAAAACAATGAGGGAGCTATGGAAGCTTCTAACTTTACCGGAATGCTTTTGATTACTATCTAAAAACATCACAGTCTAATGAGTCACCCTCATTAGGCCACAAAGCGGAAATAGGAGGAATGAAACCAACTGTCGACTTATCGTAAAGCATCTTAACATGCCTACAGCAAACTGACACAATACTATAGTTTTGATGAACAGTGACAAGGCAGAACTACTTCTCAACAATACTTAAGTTTCCTGAATGTGATTCCATTGTTCGTTCCTTTGAATACTAGAATACATTCATTTAACGATTATAGGAAGTGTAATTTGAGTTTTCCCCAGGAATTATAGTGTTCCCTTCAGGAGTGTTACACATAAGAATGACAAGTTAGAAATGGGCATCAGTATTTCATCCGAGACGTGTTGACATGCTAATTATGATCACTTCCCAGGTCCGCAAGTGACTTGAGGTAATCAATCAATACGCACCAACCAGATTGCTTTAAATTCACTGTCGCTCAACAGAGATGAGTAAGTAGCTCACATGTTGAATGTGTTGAATAGGAAAACCCTGTCCTAAAAGCGTAGTTGGTAGCGAATACAATTTTCGATTTATTTTCCACCGAAAACACTATGAATGGGTGCATATTTTGTTTGCCGTATAACGCCCCCCACCTTATTCTGTGAGATCCTGAAAAGTGACCAACATCGATCTTCGAAAACTACCGCTTTTTATGGGGCAGCACCAAAGCCCAAACATTTTCAGAATAAATGTAGACGCACACGCGCAAGCACTAACAAAGACGAGGGGACGAGTGCATATCCGGTACCAATAAGGTTACAACTGGATGTGTTTCAACCAATCACATGCACACCAAAAGCAACCAGTAATCGAAACAGCACACAGTGGACAGCAAGCCCAGTCAAGTAACACACCACAAAATCACATAACAACAAAACCCTCATTGGCCTGGGCAAGCAAACTTGCACTGACCATATTTGGCAAACTGGCCGAACACAGTGAACAACCAATATAAACCGATTCACACAGACAGAACAGCACAGTGCCGTTCGGGTTGATAGAAGCAGTACAGTTTTCGCTTTCAACACAAGTTCTATCCACAACACACACTTTCGAAAATGGCAGACGAAGAAGTACAAGCTTTGGTTGTGGACAATGGATCGGGTATGTGCAAAGCCGGATTCGCTGGTGATGATGCACCACGAGCTGTGTTCCCATCCATCGTCGGTCGTCCGCGTCATCAAGTGAGTTCCAAGTCAATGTTCGTAGTTCGGTAACTCAGGTAGCAAATCACGTCAGCAACACTGATTTACTTGTGGCAACCGAGCCGACACTAAATCCATTCTTGTTGTTTGCATCTGTTCTAGGGCGTGATGGTCGGTATGGGTCAGAAGGACAGCTACGTCGGTGACGAGGCTCAATCGAAGCGAGGTATCCTCACACTGAAATACCCGATCGAACACGGCATTGTGACCAACTGGGATGACATGGAGAAGATCTGGCATCACACGTTCTACAACGAGTTGCGTGTAGCTCCAGAAGAACACCCCGTACTGCTCACAGAAGCTCCGCTGAACCCGAAGGCCAATCGAGAGAAGATGACCCAGATCATGTTCGAGACATTCAACACGCCAGCCATGTACGTCGGTATCCAAGCCGTCCTCTCCCTGTACGCCTCCGGTCGTACCACCGGTATTGTCCTCGACTCCGGAGACGGTGTCACTCACACGGTGCCCATCTACGAGGGCTATGCTCTGCCACACGCCATTCTCCGTCTGGATCTGGCCGGACGTGATCTGACCGATTACCTGATGAAAATCCTCACCGAGCGTGGCTACAGCTTCACGACCACGGCCGAGCGGGAGATTGTGCGTGACATCAAGGAGAAGTTGTGCTACGTCGCACTGGACTTCGAGCAGGAGATGGCCACGGCCGCTTCGAGCTCGTCACTGGAGAAGAGCTACGAGTTGCCCGATGGTCAGGTGATCACGATCGGTAACGAGCGATTCCGCTGTCCGGAGGCCCTGTTCCAGCCAAGCTTCCTGGGTATGGAATCTGCTGGCGTGCACGAGACCACGTTCAACTCGATCATGAAGTGTGACGTGGACATCCGAAAGGACTTGTACGCGAACACCGTGTTGTCTGGAGGCACGACCATGTTCCCTGGTATTGCTGATCGCATGCAGAAAGAGATCACCGCGCTGGCGCCGAGCACCATGAAGATCAAGATTGTTGCTCCACCGGAGCGTAAGTACTCTGTCTGGATCGGTGGTTCCATTCTGGCCTCGTTGTCCACGTTCCAGCAGATGTGGATTTCGAAGCAGGAGTACGACGAATCTGGTCCGGGTATTGTCCACCGGAAATGCTTCTAGGCGGTTCGCACACAATGCACCAACGCTTTCGGCCCTGTTGTCAAAGCTAAGTTCGTGTTCAATTTTCCTCCCCCTCCTCCTCTCCCTCACTCGCTATTTACAGCCATGACTACTCCTAGTCTGATAATCCGCTCTATCGTTTCACGTGGTGGAACCGTGTCGATCGAGATGTGAATGACAATAAACATAGTTTCAATGTTATCGCGTCTTGTTATCATTTGATTCGTCTTATCGTTCGTCGTGTCACGTGAACCTCTAGCTCTAGGTTCTATTTGGCTGTGTTTCTGGTCTGGGAGGTGTCTTGCACACTTAGTCCTCTAAAGATATGGAGGAACTCGCATTCTATATATCTTACCCTGACGTTTTTCATGGGAGTGTCATTGGCGAATGTGGATGTGTCTACAGCGAATCATACAGCTGCGTCTCCGTCTTCGAGTTGCCGAGTTAGGTGAAGTCATGTCATATTTTACCATGAGTGTTGCGGATGAAAGAGGGTCCTGTCTGTTGACATTAGATTGTCTCTTATACGTCGTGTCGTAATTATTAACTGTCATTCTTCTAACGCTCCGTCTGGTTAAGACACTGACCGGAGTATTCATGCCAACTTCGCTGCTTTTGATTGAATTCCCTGGATGAAATTATTTCCCCCGTGAAAGTCAAATGCCAAATTGTGACACTTTCAGTAAATCACCCCAAACAGTTTACACACGTTCTACTCTAACACGTTGCTGTTCGAATAATCGCGGTGGTAATTTTTTATGGAAAATTCTTACGTTGGTTGGACGCTGTCTACTAACAGTAGCATTTTACTGACGATAGAAACATAACTTTGAATTGCATAGTATAGAAAAGGATCATGACCTGTCAGAAATGAAACTAAAAACTTTTGTTGGGTTACTGTAAGCACCGCGAATCGAGATGTTCTGTTGAAGTGTATTTGACTGAGGAGGTTTGGGTAGCTGTACTTAAGATTATCAAGAGCCAGGAGAGACTTCTGGCGAAGAGAAAACTGTGACTTGCTGATAATTAATCTCTTTTAGGAACTATGATCCCTTTCACCTACGTGACGCAAAATCTCTGAGCCTTTATTGTAGGTTTTAGGGAAATATAATCCCTATTTTGTTTTGGCCAGGGATAACCGGCTGGTGCTACTTGGAAGCCATTATCAAGTAATAACCTACATGCTGAACAAAATCGACAAATTCTGTCTTGAGTTTTGGATGGTTGTCGACTCTACAAAAAATGTAGGCTCACAATCCGTCGCAGCTACTGAACTCTTGCGAGGTCCCTACGAGATGTTGTCACTGATTTCCTGATAAATTTTTTTGAGTTTGAAGAACGGTTTATAACATGTGGAACACCAGATAAGAGAAGATTAACTGATTGCAAATCACTCATTGTCTGAATTACCTTTAAAGGATGAAACCATCCTGTTGGGAACTTGTTTGCAATATCTTCGTGAATTACCACAAAGGATTCACTTAGGAATACACTTTTTGTATGAGGACTTTCTCTGTTTAGATGTTATCAGCTAACTGCTCCGTTATCAGTCAAATGGAGTACAACCCGGTTGTCTTTCCTCTCCACCTTACAAAGAAGGCCAGATGCAGCGCATTAAAAAAACAGGGGCAATGTTCATTGAGTTTTGTATAAAAAAAGAGCGATGGGTTGACATCTTGGTTCAGATATGCTTCGATTAACCAGGTGATGACACCGATTCAGATAGAAAGGTGTTACGGTTTAGCGGAACGTGTTAGACGCCACAGCTTGGACTTGTTACAAAGAAGATGTGGACGCACTGATTATTGGAAGACGTTTTTTCACGATGTTGATTGATCGAATGGATAGGAAACGACATTCACCAATAAAAGTTATACTCTTTTCGAGGCTGTTGTTTATATTGCTGCCGAGTGCCCTTCCGTAAGACGTGCACAAGCCCCTAAACTTTTTTTTATTGAGTAAAGTGCATTCAAGTATTTTTCGTAAATTATCGTTACACATACAGCCATTATTACTTCTGTACAAACTAGTGTTGTGAACCGAGAACGTGGATGGCACAAAGGTTACTTATTCGGGGAAACCAATACACGAGTTATGCGTCTCAACCAGACTACGAACAAAAACACTCATTTGCACAACACTGATCTGACGATGTGTCCGGTCGCTATGGACATCAATTCTCAGTTCTTTCATGTAGCGAAAGCCATTTCATGGGATGCTGCTCTCTAATGATTCTTCCTGTATCTCTGCCGTATTTGTCCCGCGGCCATTTCGATCCCTGCTGTTGCCTCGCTACTGAATGGGGGTAGTGTCAGTAGTGTAGTGCGACCGTTCGTCTTCACTACACTAGTTATCGATGGTGCGGCAACTCAGTTTCATGACTATCAGTGCGGTGTTGTTTTCAAGTCGCCCAATACTGTGTTGAGCGAGTAACCCGCACACACTCCATGCCATGTAGAACCGTGACATGTGGGACCACAGACTGAATCTTTCGATCAGCAGTTCGATCTTTCGGGCTAAAGGAAATAGGGTTTTCTTGGGGAACCCCACCAGCAGCCAATGGCTGAACAGTCTGACCAACCCGTGCAGAAAGCACAGTGAACAGGACATTGTCTCACTCCGACTAATGTGTCCCACAAATGTTTTATAATCCACCTGAAGTCGCTAACTGGAACTGTGAGATTTTGACTGCACGGCATAATACGCCAGAGGTCACGTTCATCGGTTAGGTGAGCAGTGTGTCCTTGCTTGAGGGTAAAGTTCCTAAACCTTGTGGTCTACATGAGCAAACCGGCAGTGCTACAGAAATAAATGTGGCTTGCACAGTTGCTTGTCGCATTACCGACCATGTAAATGTGATTAGGCAGTTAGACACGGTTAAATGAGTACGTAGCACACACACTTTGCGAGGTTACATTTGAATTGTTGATTGTGAATATCAACTGCGAGTGTCTGTTGTTCAGATTTGTCCACATGCGCATCCGGTCTCGAGAGACAACAGGAGTGCCATAAATCTACACAATGAAAACGAGTGTGAAACCGCCAATTTTGATGATATGCTAAGAAGGTGCAGCTTTCGCTGTACGCCAAAGCGATAGCTTGCGGCTCTGTGGGAAAACATGCGATATGTTATAATCGGGAAACACTGGATGATCATACATCATTTTCTCACACAGAGACTTCACAGCATTGATGGTAGTACTATATGGTAACTACATTTGGAAACTTTCAATATCCGTTCAATTTTTCGATAAATATTTCCAAGTGAGATCCTAGCGTTTATTAATGACCTGATTCATGTAGTTCGTAACAAGAGTATAAAAACTACTCACTACGAATGCTACTGACAACGGTCAGTTCAAACAGGAACAGTTTTCTCCTCCCTACTTGTGTTAAAATGAGAACTGTCCACTCCAAGCAGTTAAAAACCTATCTTAACCGTATACAATCCTTGGTATGAGGAACTGAAACCGTCTGGAACCAGAGTTTACAAGCTCCTTTCGAAACAGTGATAAACAGGTGTGTTCGAATAAACCATTCGGTACGACACAAGCGACAGGAATGTATAACCATTCTTTAATAGTAAACGGTATCCAGTTTGGGTTAGCCTAGAACCACCGAATGTCATAATCCGTGTGCAGGCTTGTGCTTTCTGGAAAACCGTTCACACTGCGCTATCTGTTCGCGGCATCGGCTTACATTGGCTATAAGTAATTAAGGAATTGTAGGATGTAGAGAACAAATAAAGTGAGCAACAATCCTCTTGTTACGAGTCCTTGGGCACACTGCTCACAGCCTTATGTCATTTGGAGGTGACCATGATGTTGAAACTGATTTCCTTGAAACAGTTGATGAACCAAACGGATGAACGTCAATTCGCATCATATCTGGGGGATTCCCTCAAAATTATGAAGCTTGCAGCCAGCTCCCATGCTTCATCATTCCTCACAAACATCAACAAATTTGTGCCATTCTCGTAACAAATGCTGGAAGGATGATACCTAAATTGCGGGAAATCGTCCCCAGTCTCTTCGAATATATTTCTGGTAACCTGATTCCCGAATTTTTCAGCTCTAGTTATTACAACGCTGAAAGGTATAGTGGAACCATAAAATTTTCAAAATAATCCGCAGCCTTTTCCTATTCGGTGCACGATATTCCTGCAGAACGGAAATCCCACGATCAGTCATTCTTAAAATGTGTTATGACGCTTATAAGTTACAAAAAATGTTGTTCCACTCTAAAACAACTAAGTTTGACGCCGATTGGCTTACTCAGAGTTTATAAAAGACACACATCGGTACTCAGTTTCAATGATGAGTAACCCCATGTTATCCTTTTCAATAATCCGTGAATTATTCATGAATGGTTACAGTCAAAGTCTGATGTTATGAACGGGTTAGGAGACTGGTGAACAAACAAGAGTTTGTGTCCAGCCTGGACATACACAACGGACCTTATGACATAATGTTCAACACAAGGACAAATTAACATCAACCAATTGGCTGATCGATACGTCCACAGTACAAGGGTTTTGATTGATTAAAATGTACGGACCAATGTTCCATAATCCATATGAGGGTGAATGTATCCATAACACAGCTCCTCTAAAACTTTTCCCCGTCAGATGTCTGTTGAACTGTTGCAGCATTTTTGTGCTTTGCCCGAACTCCTGTTTACAAGGCCGCAATGTTTCTAGTGGGTTTCTGAAAGGTCTGCCCAGGAAAGCTTCTGCCGGAGAACATTGATGCGGTGTTGCTGGGTTTGGCGTTCAACGGTCTGCAAGCAAAAAAGTGTCCAATATATCTGTCAATTTCCCGTCTCTCTCCATTTTTTGAGACTTCTTTTAAATGTGTCCATAAATCGTTCAACCTGTCCGATGAACTGAGGATGATATCGTGGAGTACAAAGGTGTTCATCAGCAAAACGTTTACAAAGTCCGTTAAATTCCTCCGATGCAAACTGGGGGCCATTGTCATTCACGATCGTTTGTGAATTCCCAAACAGGGAAAATACGTGTGATAAGGCGGTGATCGTTGCCGTTGTGGAAATAACATGCAGAGGAATGACATCTGGTCAGTTTGAATAAGCACTCCCAAGCATAAGAAAATACTGTCCATTGGTAGTTCCCGCAAAATCGATATGTACTCTATTCCAAGGTCCTGACAGGTTTGGCCATGAGCACAACCATGCCTTTACTGGAGTTTTTGCAGCACATGCACAATTGATACACATTTTGGTGAAATGTTCAGTATCATCATCTATATGAGGCCACTATGCATAACTGCAGGCAATGGATTTCATGCGTGTAATTCCTGGATGACCTGAATGCATTTGTTCAAGAACTTCTTTCCCTAACGAAACGGGGATCACCACACGTTCTCCTAACATGAGGTAATCATCCACAATTGCCAGCGCACTACAGCTTGTCTCAAACGGTCTGTATAGCATCGGGATATCACTTTTTTGGTCAACCTTTTATTAAGCAGCGTTTTATCTGTTGAAGTAGGGGATCGTTATCCGTTGCTCTTCGGACCATGGATGAAGTTACTGGTAAATTACGGATTGTCTGAGTGAATATATATGTTTAAAATCAAAATCAGTTTCATTGGAGGCTATCAATTCCTCCTCTTCTGGATTCTTTTCAGTTCTGTCAGCAATAAATCTAGACGGGGCACGGGCATGACAAAATATAGTTGTTTGCACAAACCGTAGCTCAAATTCATATCCGATAAGAAGAGTGGTCCATCGTTGGAGTCTGTTTGCAGTGTGCACTGGAACTCCTTTTTTCGGGGGGAAATATCGACAACAGGGGTTGGTGATCCGTACAAAGTGTGAATTTACGTCCATGGAGCATCTTATGAAATTTTTTACCGCAAAGATTTGACTATGGTTATGTTCTGAAGCACAGAGAGTACGCGAAACGTGACACTGCTTTGTACCGCTTGTCGAGAAATTCATTTAAAAGTACAGCCCCAATGCCATAATCAGAAGAATCTGCAGCCACAATGATGAGCAGTTTTGAATCGTAATGTGCCAGTAGTAAGTCGGAAGTTAAAATCCTCTTTATACTGAGTAGAGCAGTATGACACTCGGGTGGCCAATTCCACTTGGTGTCTTTGTGTATGAGTTCATTCAGTGCTGTGCGCAGTTTATGCATCTTGAGAACAAAAATGTCGTACTATATCACGAGTCCTAAGAACGACTGAAGTGAGGCTTTGTCAGTTGGTACCGGATGTTTGCAAATAGCTGAAACATTAGACGGGTCAGGGAGCCTGTCGTCGCTATACACAATAAATCTAAGATACTTCACTTGAATCATAAAGAGCTCACATTTCTCTTACTAGATCGTAAACACATTCTCTTACTCGTTGTATGACTGCTCTAAGTGCTCTTTATGCACCTCTGAGGTACTACTTACGACAACGATATCATCCATATAGACAGTCGCAAACGGAAGGCCGCTGAGCATTGCATCTACGGGCTGTTGGAAAATGGCTGAAGCACATCTCACATCAAAAGGAAGTCTGTTGTACCTAAAAAGCCTGAGCCGGTTGCAAGAGATACGTCTCCGAAAGGTTTATCTTGGTGAAAAATATTTCACCGTTTGGCCTACTGGAAAGATCTTATGGGACAGGAAACGGATACTAGAGTTACTGATGAGTCGTCGGGGATTTTCTTCATCTTCAAGTTGACCATCACCCATATTTGATCCCAATATTGACATTCAGGTAGACTAGCCAAACAACCAGCCTCTTTCGAAAAGAAGCAGTAGACTCGAGTTTCGCTCCCAATAGAGCTCGTCAATAGTGTATATCCTCGCCACCACCGAGATTTGAACTCTGGCCAATCATCAGTAATCTA